>OX457024.1:17050156-17272656 GCA_949752745.1 Protula sp. h YS-2021 | reverse complement strand
CCCTCCAACCTTACGACTGTGAATTTACATGTAACGCCAAACTTTCACTCAACCCACCCCCACCCCCCAAAAAAGTTTTGTTTAGGTAATAACTGTTCGTAAAAAGTTTGAAACGTTTTAAATTATCAAAATATCATTTCTGTTCCATAACACCCTGAGCCAGTGAAGCTGCAAACGTTAAACAGAGGCTGGAGAGACACCGCAACTTCACGCATTATCGAATTCGGGATTCACTATATGGTGAAAGTCGAACTTATTACGGTTTGCCGGCATGGGTAAGCGTTTTTTTACATACCTAACATATACTTAGAGTAATCTGAAATTAATTTAGATAAATTAAAAATTAAGAATTGATATGGTAACGACATTATTCCAGAAAGTGACATGAAAGAGTAACAACTCAAAAGTAACAACTCAAGCGTAATTCAATCTCCCTCCAACGCTGCTAATTAGCTGATCAGGTTTTTGGTATCAGTTTGAGTAATAAACAAGCGAGTCCAAGTCATCCTTCATGTGTGGCCTTGTAAATGATCTAACTAAATGCTGACATGACCTGAGCACATTCATAAATTCTTAAGAAAAAATACCTTGTTTGGCATTTTTACTTAAAACGAAGCTAAGTTTTATCGACCTGCGTCCGTTTTTCAGGTAATTGTCGTTGTTGTTGTTGTGGTTTCTTTGTCATGGTGACCTGAATATGCCCAGGGTCACCAACCTCTGTTCTCATGTACTATGGATCAGAAGCACCTGCGGTGACACTGAGATCACGGGTAGGAAGTTCATTAATTTCTATGTGTTTTTTTTTACTTATTTACTAAATGTGTCACAAAAAATCAATTTTAGAATTTATTTAAACCGATTTTTTTACTTCACAAATATGTTAGAAAAGTGACTGTACTTCACGACAAGATCCCGGGGTATGTATATATGGCAACGTCACTATACAAATTAATTTAGAAATCTCTCGAAGTGTGTCCACATTTTGATGTTTATAATTGATTTACATATCTATAATTATTTTGCAGGGATGTTAAATTTAATTGAAGATCTCTGAAATTCCAAGATATTTAAAATGCCCGTATAAACAGGAATAAACGGTAAGAATCAGACATTAGTTATTTAAATTATTTCCAGAAATTTCAACATGATTTAAGATTTCTTTAGACAATTTTTTTTACTTTGATCTTCTACTGAATTCGCTTATCTTCATTTAGATGGATTTCTCTCTGTTTATTCCAATCACACATACAAAAGATTTGGATCGAGTGTCGCCAGATCGGATGCCGTTAGATCAAATGTCGGGATAGGAAAAATTGTGAGACGGTTATGTATTTTTTTTTTGCTTGTGACCAACTGGTAACTGATGCACCATTCACAGAAGACAATCTTATGGTCGGCGATGGTTCTGACCGGAGGAAGGTCGAAGCGGAGCCAGTACTTGACGACTTCCGGTCGTGGGCAAACACCAACTTAGCGAGCACTGTTGTTTATGACCATGCCATGATGTTCACAGCTTGTGTGTGTTTTAGGGAGTTTGCCATTGCTAATCTAATCGATTTGAACAGTAAAAGGTAATGGGGTTCACAGGCTTGGGTTTGCTTGTTGCACAATACTTAAAGAAGCAAGTAGCAAATTCAACTCATTTTTAATTCGACCAGTGGTTATATTTATGTGAATAGGAGAGAAGCAAAGGAGGTAAAGAACAATAGATTGCTTACTTTGGGGGGTAGTTGTTTATTCCTAGTGGTTTAAATTCCGCAGCAATAAAGCTGCGCTGTGATATTTCTAACGCTGGAAGAACTACTTTTTATGCATTTCTCCACGGTCTAAGCGTCGTTAATGATTACAAAAAAGTAGTTCGCTTTTATGTCAAATGTCATTATGTTGGCAAACGGATGACCCCACCCCCTGAACCCTCCCGTGAAATTGCAGACTAGGGCAACCCCCCCCCCCCCCCCTAGGATGACCCCCCGGAATATTGTTTATCATTTGTTTATTAAGGGGCTTGCACCCTTTGGGTCAGGTCTCAGTCTCAGGGCATAGGGAGGGGGAAGGGGCGTAATTACCTACTTTCCCCCGACGTAAGTGCCAGACAGACTCGAGGCACGAGAGGTATTTAGCAGGATTCCCACAACGTTCACGGAAGGATTTCCACAACCCGGAGGAGTCAGGCCGTGCCGAGATTAATCCCTGCGAGGAAGACCCAGGACATGTTCTCCCCGCGCAACCCACCCAGACAAATCCGAGAGATGTAGATCCAGTTCTGCCCGTGTAATTCGCCCAGAAAAATCCACGAGAAGTAGATCCAGTTCTACCCGGGCAATCCGCCCACCCCGCGTGAAACAGATCCAGGTCAGCTCGGTTATCATTCCTGTGGAATGATAACCTCACACCTTACCTGCCACTCTCTCCTTATTGATCATAGCTAAGGCGAGTCTATTCGAACTAGAAAGACAATTTGGTGACTTTTGTGTGCAAAATTGGTTTAAGGGAATCCATTTAAAGTAGACAATTTACGATTTTATTTATAAAAGAGCGTTGCGTGTAATAAAACGTGAACTATATTGAACTGAAGTGCGTCTGAAACTTAGAGATGCTGCGAATTTTAAACAAATGAGAAATGGGTGAAGGGATTTGGTGCGGTTGGAATACTAGAATATGCAGCGAGTGGAGATGGGAAGGAAAGGGGCGGGGGTATAAACATCCCCTTCTCGCTGCACCCTGACCGAGATATGGTTTGTGTTAGATTCATGAACATTCGTGCAATCTGATCATTCACTGACAGGTTATCGTCGTAAATAGATCCCACGTTTGCTCACTTACTACGCTTTATTAAAATCCTGATGCAGTCTAGCACATGCCTGTAACGGAAATGCACTTCGTCAGGTTCCGCTCATTTCCGACACTTAAATTGGCTTATTTGCAAGAAACCCAATCAAAGGGGCTTTCAAGATGCACCGAATGCTATTTATATAAAAACACAATAACTACTTGAAAGTCACTTTTTGTCTTGTTTATCACATTGCATTTCTAATTATAACATGTATAGAGGATCATTTAGCGAAAGGTAAATAGAACATGTGGGTGATCGCGTTACATTATGACATTACAGCCGCAGAGCCAGGATGTGACACCCGGCATTGTCAACTGAACTTTGCGTGTGCGCCAATAAAAATTCTCTTCCCTTTTCAAACGTCCAAATGTAAAGCTTTACCCTTTTTTAAAAAGCTCTAAGAGTCTTCTGTTTATTTTAGGTTGTTTTTGATTTAAAGTTCAGCCACGGTAAGACATGCACAAATGTACAGGCAGCGTTTGAGGCTGGTCTTTTCATGATTTCCTGTGATATTCTGATAACGTTAATTAGAACTACAAGCTCAAAATGATCTTTTCTTGTGTATTTATAAAGACTGAGTGCAGGCCTTGTTCTGCTTTGTTGCTATATATAGAAGGCATTTTTTTACAGGAGTGAATTGTTTTGATATGATGGTGCAGACAGTATTGCGTGATATCTGTCTTGCTGAGGTGTGAGCATCAATAAAATATAACGAAAAAGTAAGGAAATCTTCGTTTCTTCTGCTGTTATTTTATCTAGTCTGTTTATACTCGTTTCCATTTTTATTCCCCCCCCCTTCCGCCCCTTGCCCTTTTTGTCGTTTCTTTTTATAGGCGTATCTGTAGTTCTTTGCATCAATTCAGGCCTCAGCACCTTGTGTGTAGCATAGATACCCTACTCGCATAAGCATGCTTCGGTTATCCATTCGCTTACATCGCAGCAGTCAAAACACAAGAAGTAAACACGTTTTTCGTACTAGCGCGAGAAGAACCATTTCAGTTTTGTTTGCAACATCAAAAGCACCAACTAGACCGAATTCTCTGCTTAGTACCAAAGCAAAAGAAAAAATGCCTTTCCCCAAAATAAAAAGCTGAAAATTTGTTCTACAAGTTCCCAATAAGTTCATGTGCTTCCGCAGCCTGGGCTAATATCTTGACCCCCTACCCCCTCCCTTGCCCACGAGTCCCCAATAAGTTCATGTACTTCCACAGCCGGGCTGATTTCTGACTATCCCCCCCCCCCTCCACACGCACACACCCTCCCCTCCCTCGCATAGGCTATAATAGAGAACAGGACATTTGTCAGTGGGACAATTACCGGTGGACATTTGCCGGTGGGACATTTGCCAGTCTAGGACATTTGCGGTGGGACTTTTGCCTGTACTTTGAAAATTTTAATATTTTTTTTTTTTTGGTGAATACTTTTTATAAAGCCACAATTTGATATTTCATCAGTTATTCCTCGATGATTTGATCAACAAGAGCACCGGAGCGCTGCAAATCCCCTCGTCCTTCGCAAGTCGGACAAACTGAATACGAGGTACATAACTACAATATATGAGGGGAAAATCTGTATAGGATTTGAAATGTGTCTGCTTACCCTTTCGGAGGAGTTGTGCATACAAGACTACTAGCCAAAAGCGTGACTGACGGGCGGACGCACGAACGGACTAACCAAATCATATATCCCCTTCGCTAACAAAGTTGAACGAGGGGATAATAAATTATGTTTTGAACTTAAATGGCACTGAAGTCTCTGTTATGCTATCATCAATGCCTGAGATTTCAATCATTATACCCTCTCAATAATTGCAATTTTCACATTTCGCATGATCTTTTTAACTGCCATTTCGACTTAATATGCACAATCGCAATGAACTTACCGCTTTTAAGTGGCATGTAACAATTACCTTGCATGTGCACCAGAGCCAGGGTCTCTTTTATGTTGTCGTCAGTGCCAGAGACTGCAATCATTATACACTCTTAATAATTGGAATTTTTACATTTCCTACGACCTGGCCCTCGTTTCGGTTGAGGAAGTCGTCTCCGCCTTTGAGACCCTGCAGGATGAGGCGCCCGCCGAGCTGAACCCGGTGCTGGACTACTTTGAGGACACCTATATGAGGACCTCGTCATCAAACCACAGCCGAACCGAGATTCGCCATTCCGACCTAGAACGTCCCTGGCAGAGCAGCAGAGGATCTCCCCCACACAAACAACCGCATGGAGGGATGGCATCCTAAGATGTTGTTTGCTGTGACCGCGCACCATCCAAACCTGTGGCGGTTTTTGCTGGTACTGCAGGACGAGCAGAGCCTGAACAACGTGACCCTAGATATTAGGAGGACATGTTGCCCCTCAACCCCGCTTTCACAGATGGGGCTGCTTTCTGAACCCCATTCCCCGCCCTACATAACTTCATGTACTTCCACAACCGGGGTTGCTTTCTGAGCAGCCCCCCCCCCTTTCCACCCCTCCCAGCCCTCCTTCCGCATGGGTTCCCACAACAGTACTTAAGGTGTGAGGATTCCCTAACACGTGTGACGAATCTTAAGTTTTTGGAGTCAGTGGCCAATAAAGCTAAAACAAACTATTTCAAATCTGTAATATTTGGCAAAGTTGATACTTATTTTCTTAAAACCATTTTTAAATATCAAAGAATGTACTAAAAAGGGTACCGGTCTTATTTTGTGACGTCACGCTTTTTCTGCGATACAGTGGATTATCCCTGGAAACAATAACCTAAGTGAACCGAGCAGAAAAGATGCTTTCCACTATCGTTTCAATGAATATTTCACCCAAATATTTTAGAAGGATCAGCTCAGAAAAAAATGTATATAAAAAACTAACAGACCCGAACAGTGCCTGGATTTCACGATGTGCGGTCTTTTCTTCTCAAAGCCCATTGTGTATCAAGCCATGTATAATTCATGAACAATTTCCATTACATTTAATGTGTGCGTCTTAAAATACTAAAGCCGGATATTTTAGTCATTTTAAGCTTTTCCACGGCAGATGTGAGCAGCATTTTTATGGATTAATTCAAAATACACAGAAGCATAACTCGTGATTAAAAAAGCAAGTTGGGAGCTTCTTCGCTATCCGCCACAATTCACGCATTACCGGTTTTTTTGTTTTTTTTTTTCTTTTTTTTTTTTTTGTTTTTGCTTTGTTTTTTGTTTGTTTTGTTGTTTTTTTTTACTCTTTGGATACTGTCGATTTGCTCAAACTTTTCAAGTCGATCGTTTTCAAGTAAGCAAAGCTAATTCAGGGATGTTCTTTTCATACTGCGTCTTAAGAATCCGGGTTGACTAATCCTGACTGACTTCAAACCCCGCCTTTTCATACTGCGGTTTTCGCTCAGGATCAGCTTACACATCAGGATCAGCTTCACATCAGGATCAGCTTACATATCAGGATCAGCTCACACATCAGGATCAGCTTACAGCTCACACATCAGGATCAGCTAACACATCAGGATCAGTTCACACATTAGGATCAGCTTACACATCAGGATCAGCTTACACATCAGGATCAGCTTACACATCAGGATCAGCTTACACATCAGGATCAGCTTACACGTCAGGATCAGCTTACAGCTTACACATCAGGATCAGCTTACACATCAGCATAAGTTTACACATCAGGATCAGCTTACACATCAGGATCAGCTTACACATCAGGATCAGTTCACACATCAGCATCAGTTTACACATCAGGATCAGCTTACACATCAGGATCAGCTTACACATCAGCTTCAGTTTACACATCAGGATCAGCTTACACATCTGGATCAGCTTAAAATCAGGATCAACTCACACATCAGGATCAGCTTACACATCAGGATCAGCTTACAGCTTACACATCAGGATCAGCTTACACATCAGGATCAGCTTACACATCAGGATCAGTTCACACATCAGGATCAGCTTACACATTGCACATCAGAACATGACGTTACGCTTCCGCGTTATGTGATAACGCCTCTCTGCATTTCAAGCCAAGCTAAGCAAATCCGGTGATTGTTCATAATGCGGCTCTGCTTAGGATTAGTTGAGCTAATTAAGACAAATCCGCAATATGAAAAAAAAACCTGTCATAGCTCCAGCTTTAGAATTCATCCATGGCGTCATATAAGCTACATAGCACTGGTCACCGGGGTGGCGTAGTCATATCCGGCAGTTAATCATCGGCGTCTGCCTCTTGTTTCATTATGCAAACATCCGTGAATCCAAACAACTGTGTCATATTCCCCGCCCGCGATATGCTGCTTTTGGATCCAGGGGAGTTGGGGAGTGACAACCCGTACCCCTCTCCCCCATCCCTTCT
This sequence comes from Protula sp. h YS-2021, assembly GCA_949752745.1. Taxonomy (NCBI): domain Eukaryota; kingdom Metazoa; phylum Annelida; class Polychaeta; order Sabellida; family Serpulidae; genus Protula; species Protula sp. h YS-2021. The sequence continues at coordinate 17,265,495 of OX457024.1, read as the reverse complement.
CCAGCACCCATCCACGATATGCTGCTTTTGGATCTAGGGGAGATGGCGAGTGACAAACCGTACCCCTCCCCCATCAATTCTCCAGCACCCACCCACGATATGCGGTTTTTGGATCCAGGGGAGTTGGGGAGTGACAACCCGTACCCCTCCCCCATCAATTCTCCAGCACCCACCCACGATATGCTGCTTTTGGATCCAGGGGAGTTGGGGAGTGACAACCCGTACCCCTCTCCCCCATCCCTTCTCCAGCACCCACCCACGATATGCTGCTTTTGGATCTAGGGGAGATGGCGAGTGACAACCCGTACCCCTCCCCCATCAATTCTCCAGCACCCGCCCACGATATGCTGGTTTTGGATGCAGGGGAGTTGGGGATTGATAACCGGTACCCCCACCCCCTTCCTTCTCCACACACAAGTTCTTTGCAAGTCAAAGAAAGATCCGGCGCTTTCCTCTACCAGTTTCAGTGCCGTTATAACCGTGAAATGATTAAAAAAGTTTTGACAGGTAATTTCTTTCCGCTACTTGGGCATATTACCTGAAATCCTGAGGGTTTATGCTGTATTAAAAAAGATATATAAAAGCATACTACCTAGTATATATTGAGACGATGGGATAAGATAGACGTCGCATCCGACGACGGGTCAACGTCGCATTTTCGTTGATTATGGAAGTCGAAACAACGTCTACCTGCAGACAGTTGTATCGGTGTCGACTATCCAACGTCTAATTAATGTTCCATAAATGTTGCATATTAGAGTAGAAACAATCTCCATTCGGTGCACAAACGTCGGGAGAGAGACGTTGTTTAAACGCCGGTAAACTCTTTATCTAGACAGCGTCAATCATGTCGTGGTCACCCCTCCAACAAAGTACCCCACCTTCGGGTCATCCGGTAGCGCAGGACATGTATGAAGGTAATTTTCATGAACCTTTTTAAAACACAGTTCTCTATCACGTTTTATGTCATCATGTGGAACATTTTTTGAAGCGGCCTGCCATGGCTCCCATTTCCGGAGACATAACATAGCATAATATAGACGCCGATTTCACAACGTTTATTCAACGTTGCGCCAAAAACGTTGATTTGACGTTGGAGAAAGTGGGTTTTTTTGGTTGCGACCAAAAGCAGTGTTTGAAGATCGTTTTTAGTCTAATGTCTATTCAAAGTTGCGGCATCGCCTTTTATCAGACGTTGATCTCTGATCGCGGCGAATTACAACCAACTTACAACCAGATTAATGTTGCGATTTTGTTGGGTTGACGTCGCAACCTCCTATTGTATTTGGATTGACGTCGGAATGTTTATTGGGTAGCCATCTACAGCCTCATGAGAATGTATCAGATTGCTCAGTTGTGTAGTACTTTCTTTCTCCCTTCATATTTACCTTAAGGGACAAGATATAAAATTAGAATCAGAGGTTTGTACACTCTGTGATGTAGCAGGCTTTTCTCTAATATCTGTGACAAGTATATTATCTCTCTAATATCTGTGTATCTGTGTATTCTGTGCACTACTTCAGTCTAATATCTGTATACTGTATGCCACTTCTCTCTAATATATGTATGCTGTGCACTACTTCCCTCTGATATCTGTATGTTGTACACTACTTCCCTCTGATATCTGTATGTTGTACACTACTTCCCTCTGATATCTGTATGCTGTACACTACATAACTCTGATGTCTGTATGCTGTACACTAATTTCCGCTGATACCTTCATGCTGTACACTACTTCTCTCTGATGTCTGTATGCTGTACACTACTTCCCTCTGATACCTTCATGCTGTACACTACTTCCCTCTGATATCTGTATGCTGTACACTACATAACTCTGATGTCTGTATGCTGTACACTAATTTCCGCTGATACCTTCTTGCTGTACACTACTTCTCTCTGATGTCTGTATGCTGTACACTACTTCCCTCTGATACCTTCATGCTGTACACTACTTCCCTCTGATATCTGTATGCTGTACACTACATAACTCTGATGTCTGTATGCTGTACACTAATTTCCGCTGATACCTTCATGCTGTACACTACTTCCCTCTGATGTCTATATGCTGTACACTACTTCTCTCTGATGTCTGTATGCTGTACACTACTTCCCTCTGATACCTTCATGCTGTACACTACTTCCCTCTGATATCTGTATGCTGTACACTACATAACTCTGATGTCTGTATGCTGTACACTAATTTCCGCTGATACCTTCATGCTGTAAACTACTTCGCTCTGATGTCTGTATGCTGTACACTACTTTTCTCTGATATCTGTATGCTGTGCACTACTTCCCTCTGAAATCTGTATCCTCTGCACTACTTCCCTCTAATGTCGGTATGTTGTACACTACTTCTCTCTGATGTCTGCATGCTGTACACTACTTCTCTCTGATGGCTGTATGCTGTACACTACTTCTCTCTGATGGCTGTATGCTGTACATAACTTCCCTCTGATATCTGCATGCTGTATACTAATTTCCTCTGATACCTTCATGCTGCACACTACTTCCCTCTGATATCTGTAAGTTGTAAAGTACTTCTTTCTGATATCTGTATGCTGTACACTGCTACTCTCTGATATCTGTATGTTGTATACTAATATCTCTGATACCTTCATGCTGTACACTACTTCCCTCTGATGTCTGTATGCTGTACACTTATCTCCTCTGATGTCTGTATGTTATACACTACTTCTTTCTGATCTCTGTATGTTATACACTACTTCTCTCTGATTTCTGTATGCTGTACACTAATCTCCTCTGATGTCTGTATGCTGTACACTAATCTCCTCTGATGTCTGTATGTTATACACTACTTCTTTCTGATGTCTGTATGTTGTACACTACTTCTTTCTGATGTCTGTATGTTGTACACTACTTCTCTTTGATGTCTGTATGCTGTGCACTAATTTCCTCTGATACCTTCATGCTGTACGCTACTTCCCTCTGATATCAGTATGCAGTACACTACTTCTCTCTGATATTTGTATGCTGTAAACTACTTCGGTCTGAAGTCTGTATGCTCTACACTACCTCATTCTGATTTATGTGTGCTGTGCACTACTTCCCTCTGATATCTGTATGCTTTACACTACTTTTCTTTGATGTCTGTATGCTGTGTACTTATTTCTTCTGATACCTTCATGCTGTACACTACTTCCCTCTGATATCTGCATGCTGTAAACTACTTCTCTCTGATGTCTACATGCTCTACACTAATTTCCTCTGATACCTTCATGCTGTACACTACTTCCTTGTGATATCTGTATGCTGTAGACTACTTCCCTCTGATATCTGCATGCTGTAAACTACTTCTCTCTGATGTCTACATGCTCTACACTAATTTCCTCTGATACCTTCATGCTGTACGCTACTTCCCTGTGATATCTGTTTGCTGTACACTACTTGCCTTTGATATCTGTATGCTGTGCACTACTTCCCTCTGATATCTATATGTTGTACACTAATTTCCTCTGATATCTGTATGTTGTACACTAATTTCCTCTGATACCTTCATCCTGTACACTAATTTCCTCTGATACCTTCATGCTGTACACTACTTCCCTCTGATATCTGTATGCTGTACACTACTTCTCTCTGATATCTGTATGCTGTACACTAATTTCCTCTGATACCTTCATGCTGTACACTACTTCCCTCTGATATCTGTATGCTGTACACTACTTCTCTCTGATATCTGTATGCTGTACACTAATTTCCTCTGATACCTTCATGCTGTACACTACTTCCCTCTGATATCTGTATGCTGCACACTACTTCCCTCTGATGTCTGTATGCTGTACACTAATTCCCTCTGATGTCTGTATGCTGTACACTATAGTATACATATATTCGGCAGAAGCCTACTACATCACAGAGTCAGGTATACTGCGTACTGCAGCATATAACAAATTCAAGAACTTTTACATCTCATTACCTTTTTGTTAGAAACTGCTAACTTAATTATCTTTCCACAGACTTGAATGTGCAAAAAGATGATTTTTCTTGCTATGTTTCCTTTGATTATAAATTAGTAATCATAGGGTCTGTGTGCCTAGTATGCTGAGCATTTTATATTTCTTATGCATTGAATCTCACAAAAATCTTATTTTGTCTGTAAATGAAAAGCAAACCACAATGAGGCTCATCAGTTTTTTTAAAAATTCACTCGAAATGATAAAATAATTTTTAAAACTATTATTTTGGGCCAAGTTTTAATATTCCGCCTTTGAGAAATGGGCTCTTGTTTCGAAACTTATCGCATTTCGTTCCATCTAAAAAGGAAACAATTTCTTTCTTGAAGATATTTTATGAAAGTCATTGTTAATGATTACACCTTTTTCTAAGTGAGAAGATTTCTCGCTTTATTAAAGAGTTCGCCAAGATAAGATACACGCAGTGTCGTTGAAAAATGGCTATGTGCGTCATTGTATCTCAATATGGACGATAACCTTTCAAGACATTGTAACCCGTGTGTTGAAATACAATTGTAAACAATTTGTGTTTAACTTCACAATGCTGTTTCGGATTGTTTCCAAAGCAACATTCTACTTAAAGTCTTGTGTTCATTCAGAAACGTTTCTTTTCTTGGCATTCTTCAATCAAGTTGGGCAAATTTACAATTGAAGCTCTGACTATAAATAGATCACAAAAGCCTTAAATAGCATGTCTTTATGTATGAGCCGTTTGGGAAAGCACTGTTAGTCGGCTCTTTGTTGGCAATTTTTGTTTTTGAGAATTACAATACAGCTTTGAAAACTAGTCTAATCTCGAGAGGGTGCTATTTCCTTTCCCTGCCCTAATGTCGTCGTGACCCACAGCGTTACTTAAGGCAATGTCATGAGAAACATTTACTATAAATATCTATAAATATATCTCTGTGTCTGAGACACATTCAGATCCCAGCGTACTTGTTTTTTTTTCGTTCACTTTTCTTTTCATATTAAGCCAAATTAGGCCCCTGTGCCAATTTTAACATTTCATCACTGTTAAGTTTGAAGTTTCAATGGTCTTCTACTGACGTCTAAACTCCCTTAGTTTTTTTGTTCGTCCTCCTGAGTCCTGAACAACGTCTCACTATTTCTACTATTTTCATATGAAAGCAGTGTTATAAGTCATGGAATTTTAACTGCCCAACCTTTCGTTCTCTCTGAGGATTTAATAGGATTATTAATTTACACCCAGCTCCCATAACATAATACAAATTCTTCATTCTTTCCATTTTCTCAAATGGAGTAATTACTGCTATTTTTAAGCTTTGTGGCATTTCAGTGTAATAGGCTTTCAGGAATTTCCATTAAATAATAAAATATATTAAATGTTCCCCACACGTTAAACTGAACCTTTAAGTCTTATTTTGAGGGCTATAAGAGCGTTGTTCAAGTGCAATATTTATACAATCTCCAAAATTAGAAATATCATTCTGACACAGTTGAATTTTGGTAGATAAAAGCCATGTTATGTTATGCCATATTCACTTTGATTACGTCATTATAGCGTGATCACGAAAAATGTATCGTAAACTCCTTAGAAATAAGATCAGTATTCGTTTACTTGGTCTAAAATACTTGTGCAAGTCTTTCTTAATCCAATTGATAGCGTTTATATAAATTCATATTGACTGTTATACGCAAATTCTTCATATGTTCAAGCCGTGTCAGGTCTGTCAGTAAGAGCTGTTATCACTTATGACATGATGTCATTTATATCATGTTATCACTTATGTCATGTCATCACTTATGACATGATGTCAGTTATGTCATATTATCACTTATGTCATGTCGTCACTTATGACATGGTGTCATTTATGTCATGTTATCACTTATGTCATGCTATCACTTATGCCATGTTATCACTTATTTTATGTCAACAATATCGAGGATTTATGTTTTTTATCGTAACTACTGCTTAATCCCGACAGCATCGGGTGTGAAGAAATTTCTCCGAATTTGCAAGTTGTAGGAACTCTTTTATGCAATAATGACTTGATTTGTCTACTAAATAAATCATTTTGGTAATGTAGGCAATCTGCTCCCATCCCTCAAAACGTCTCCTTGGTGCTCTGTCCCTCAGTTTTGCACAGGAGTTAAAGATTCCCACCACAGAATGTTTTAGGTTTAATTGCACTGTATGAACAATTGCAGTGAGTGAAATTGCCAGACTTGAATTAAAAACAGAGAATTATGCAGGAAATTATGGATCTTTAAAATTACTTGAATTTAAAGATCAGTAGTCTCTGTGTGAAAAAAAAAACAAAAAGAAACTTTATTTCTCATTAAGTATCCCACCTACACCCCCAGAACACAACAATATACGACTCAAACACACACACTTAAAGGTGAAGAAATTAAAGATGATCAGATAACTGGTCTGTAAACAGTAAAGGTCAGTATCAGTATCACATAATCACATAATTTCCCAACATGTCCTTCAAAAGGGTTTATAAAATTATGTTTCCCTTTTAGGAGTCCAGAATCAATTTTCATTAACAATATTATTCAGTTAACTTCTCTGACAGTTTGAATGGACATTGCCAGACAAACATACAGCCAAGCTGGGATTGGTCAAGACAAGCGTTGCAAAATAAGACAGTTCGAAACAGAAGCAGTCATTTGTTGCCAAAAATTTCTTATTGTATTCGTTGTTCACACACTAAAACAAACAACTGGGTCTGAAAAATTGTGTTCGGTGTCTGGAATAGTGAGTGTTCCGAATTATCAAAGTTATTATTGCATAGGAAGCAATGGGAAATTAAAAGGGACTGAAATATTTTGTTCGAATTAGGAAGTTTTCCACATTATACAAGTTTGTTTACAGGCAAGTTTGACTGTAAACAAGCTGCAAGACAAAAGACTCCTGTGCTCCACCAGGAGAATATAGAACAATATTAACGTTACGAATAGGAAGAATTTTAAAGGCGGCTTCACTCAAAATGCTGAACAACATGCCGGCCACTGCCTTTCTGTTATAAATTAACACAGGGTGGTGATTGCTATGTTGTGCTGCTTTACATATATTCAATGCATATATAATTGATCAATGTGGCATCTTTTAGGAACAGCAATATGCATGGTACAACAAAATCATAGAGCTGTTTGAATTCTGGTCTTTTTTGTTTGACTCCTTTACTAGCTCTTTTCCGACAGTACTTTGGAGACAAAACATTGTTTAGCCGCTGAGAAAACTACATTAAAAGCAAATGCCACTGTTTGTGGAATTTGAAAAGAAATAACGTTTTGTAGTACCTGTACCAATTTGTGCAAAGGCTTAGAACTGAACATTTCACCTTTGCAAAATTTCTCGAAATCTCCATATTTAGTTAAGATTCTAAGAGGTGAACCAAAACGAATGGGGTAATAAGATGATTGGCTTCCCTGTTGTGTTTCAGATTAAACTGAATGAATCACTGCGGTTTTATGCAAGAATTTGATGATGTCATCAAATTACATAAACTGAAACCTACATGCTGAAAAAGGAAGGTCACGGTCGCTCACATGACAGGTAATGCCCGATAAAACTGATACAACCACACCTGCCGTTTAGGTATTAAGTATTACGCATGCTATAGTGTAGAGTGTTCTTGAAGGAAAGACAAGAAAAAAGCTACGGTACCAGCCGGATAACTAACCTACTCAGAGTAATGAAACATCGATCAGAGCTAATCTTATTAACACAATCCGCACTGCTAATTCTTGCATAGTATTTCACTTTCTTTAATTAAATATCAAATGATTGAACGAAACATTTTGTTTTCACTGTTTCTGCCTCTTTTTTCTTATATAGAGAAATTATTGACGTCTTTAACAAGATTTTATTGGAAAGAGCTGATCTAAATAAGAACACCCCAAAAAGGGAGAATTCCGATTACGGAGCAACTTAAGTCTTTGAAAACAACACTTGGGCAATAGCGTAACTTAGATATCATCTGACTAATTTGGTAACGAATCAATGGAAGATTTTTGTGATGTCTTGTTCACCAAAATTTGGGGATCGCATGCAAAATGTCGATTAATTTAATTATTATGATCAAACCAAAAAATCAAAGCCCAACATCGATTTTGTGCTACGTGTCAAAAATGGATTACGCATGGTAATACACGAGAGCGGCTGGGATTCTTCTTAATTTTCCTGTCCATCTAAAGACCTGTCTCGTGCAACTTCTAGATATTTAACCTGTGTCAAAATGTGGTGACAATTCGTAAACTTGCATTTACGAATTTTTGAGTTTTTATATTTGCAAGGAAATTGTGAAAAGCCAAAATGGAGGCTAACAATTTTAAATTTTCTGGTCAATACGAAAATCGACTTAGGCATATTTCCTGCAATTTTTAAGACTTGTTTAAAATTTGTGAAAATCCAAAGTCGTGGTCAATATGACCTTGAAATCGGTCAAGGTCAAACTAAAAATGATAGGTCATCATTGTACAAAATGTCACAGGAAACTGATTATGTGAGAGTAACAACCAATAGATGAACGGACAGGGATTTTTGCAGCACGTCATATGTTGAATTTCAAGGGGAATGATAGTTGTGGCAGTTTCGGTCTCTTCTTTCACAACTGTAGGAGCAAAACGAAGTGTCAAATTTACTTGTTTTAAAAACTGTTTTAAAGTTTGACTAAAAGTTGGATTTTATACAACTTGTTACATAGATCACACCCAGCATTCTGGCACAACTTCTTGTGAAGTTTGGAATTAAGAGCTTATGGAATACTAACGAAATCTACAATCCCAATTATAGACATTAAGTCCTGCTTGGGGCTAATTACACATTTATTCGACCAATAACACATAAGAATATTTTCAATTACCAAGCGAAAAATGCTAGATGTGTAACTATATACCATGATGATTATTTTTGTGAGAGCTAAATTAAACTCTATCTCAATGAATTAATCTAAAATATAGCATTGTTTGAGTATGTCCCATATTAATGCACAGTATGCACTGATGTGATCGTGATAGTGATAAATAGTGATAATAACAAATGATTAGTGGATAGAACGCTCATCATGTAATCAGTATATAGCAAAAGTACAATCAGTGTTGTACGCTTTTGTTAAGAATGCTTGAACCATCAAAATTTCACATTTGATATTACTGGCACCGTGATCTTTTCAATGATATTAAATGTAAATTTGATTTTTGTAGTAAAACCAACAAACTGACACATGTAGTTTTGCCAATGTCAAGATCAATAAGCACAGCATAATAGCTTGATTAACAAATAAGCCTTTCATATTATCGTCACCTGCTTAGCGAAGTAACTGAATATTTTAAGCAGCATATATAATACCAGAACAAGATCAATGTTCTGAATGTTGAATATTTGCAACACATAATCACATGATACAATGTGTTATATAACAATGCCATGTCAATCACCAGTTTAGCGATCAAGTAATCGAATGTGTGTAGAATGAAAAGAAGAAAAGCAACACATTAGAATAAAGCTCCATTTCTATCAATGACATTTAAAACAAACACTTAGGAACATGTTAATATCGCAGGAAACCTACAAACTTTCTATTAAAAGTAGGTTCTGCTCTTAACCTCTATTCACAAAGAAGAGAAACGATATAAATAAAATGCAATCGAGGGGGAGGGGGTCATGGCGCAGGTTGAATTTGTCTTGTCTTCGAGATCAGTATTCTCGTATGTACCGTAAAGGTCAAAGAAGCTGGGGGGGGGGGGGACGAGATCTCTTGTTTCATGTGATAATTACAGCAAGAAAAGGGCATGTTTTACTTGATAATTTAAAACCTTTGTTGAGGGAACTTTCTGACATTATAGAAGTTAAAATAATTTTAGTTTTGGGTCGTAACTAGGATTATAGTAAATGACTTGCTGAAAAATTTTCCCGGCAAAGTTCTAATGATACGCACATCTTGTGCACGACTTTCTACATGTATTCCTGTCTTGGGCACATGACCAGGAGCATCTTACATACACTCCTTGTTGAGTAGTACTTGCTGTATTTCTATCCACAGTGTAGCTTTACTAATAGCACCGCTACTGCATCTACACCATTTATAAGAGCTAGCTGCATCTGCACCATCTATAGAGCTAGCTGTATATTTATCTTTTCATTTGTATTTGCGTTTAAAAGTCATGATACGTTTATGATATACTGTATTTGTTCTCACGTTGTTTCTGCTTTATCTTGACTGAGACAATAGCTCGAAAAAGACACGGATTATCTGTGTTCTAAATATAGCACAGATGACGTGTGCTAAGTACATTTTAGCCTGACATTTGATGATGACTTTCGCCTTAAAGGGTCCTTGTAACTTAGAATTTAATTAGTGAGACAGTTCAAATTGGAATCCGATCACATTTCTTCTATTTCCTTTCTCTGGTCGCTATTTTGAAAGAGCTTTCTACAGCTAATGATAACGTTGACCAATGAAGCATAGAAAATTATTTTCACTGCGTTATCTTTTGCTTTATGTTAAGTATTGAAATTTCAATTTCTGTTAAAACCAAGACCCAACAAGTTTCAAATTTCACAACAAAAGGTGGCATATTTACATTTCCTTAACGTTTGATATTAGGTTTGATATTGATACTACGATATTTTCTTGTAAATTCCTTGTAATATTTGTCAAAGTATGCCATGTGACAATGGCGAATATCATAATTCAAGAAATGTCAAGTTAATTGTTATCTTTATTTTCTATTTATTCTGTTACACATTTAATAGCCAGATAATACTTCTTTTTTCGCAGACTACAATAAACACATGTAATAATATCACAGCACATAGACAAAACTACGACCAGAAGTGACAACCTTACACACTGCTGGTTATCTAAAAATGTCGATGACATGGTAGCAGGCTCATATATGCTTCATACCCTCCTCCAACATCTACTGGCAACACAGTCGTTATTCTACTTACTACTCTTTCACAATCACTTACATTACCCCAATTATAATACACTCCTGGCAATTAAACAGCTACTGACAATCTTACGCTTTTAGAGACTGCTATACAATTCACTGCAGATTCAAACTTCACATCTTTCACTTATCACACCAGGCACCAGAATTGGGATGTTATACAAGACAGATTCTTACACAACAACAGAAATCATGAACACAAAAGTTTACAACCCTGACTACTACCTAAAGCAAACAACACATCAGCAAACTCTTACGCGGCTTATTGTTACTCAACGGCGGTTACTAAGTCTTGAACACAACTTAACTGTCAACACTGTGTTACAAACTTACAAATAAATTATAAATCATTGATAAACAATAATAACAAAACTGCTTCTATCCGAAGGCTTAAACAGAGTATCAAGCTTTCAAATAGCTGACCATCCCATCTAAGAAACGAAAGACCAGCTATTCCTGCAGTAAGCTGTCTTTTTAATTAGGGGCTTTAATACGGTCTGACCACAATAGATACACATCACAGCAATCAATACAATAAATCCGAACTTTCTTAATTACTATTCACTGCTGACCGATTCATTTACTTATGAGTCTCTAGCTTCTTTGCATTTTCCCCTAGAGCCACAATACTCAATTATCTTTGCATTTCTCACCGCAATGTGTCTTTGCCGGGCTGTAATTCATTATTAAATGCTTAACATGCTTTTTGTTTTGGCTTTGGGCATAACAATCCTCAGCCTACTGCAACTAACTTATAGGCAAAACTTGATTATGTTTTATTGTAAACCTTTTCATGAGTTTCAAGATAATTTTTGAGAAACATCAAGAAGATCATAGCCTTCCAAAGTAAATATATGCCAAATTTCAGAGAAGCATCAAGATAATAGCTTCCCAAAGTAAATATGTGCCAGATTTCAACGCGAACTCGTGGAAAGCACAGTATTTAATTTAGACTGTAAATTAAAAATTACTAAGATGTGAACTGAACAAAATACTGATGAGGTGATTTACTATATAACACAACCACGATCAGCTGACAACTGATAAGCTGACAAATGATAAACTGACAACTGCACTGATTCCATTGACATTCACTTGTGAGCTTTTGAGTTTTGTTTCAAGTCTTTTTTCGTTCCACAGCTGTTTAAAGAATAATTAGAATAATGTTATCAATACACACTTATGAAAGGTCTTCATTTGCTTTACTTTAAATCTCTGTGACTGTGCATTTCTGACAACCGGGGTATTATGTCTTAGCTTCGCTGTTATAAATTGGCTACTTAATAATTTTATATAGGTGAATAGATGTTAATATGGTATATATTTGTGCAATATTAGTCGTTATTGATTAAATGTGTATCATAATCAAGGTTTTGTTGTCACTGTTTGTCGATTGTGTAGTTGCTAACAGTCTGAATACTTATTATTTGTTGACCTGGCATCATTTACAGTCCTCGGAAAAAATATTGTTTATGGACTTAATTGCCATTACCAATCGGTTTAGCAGTTATTGTCTACCGACTTGGAAATCAATGACAATTCTTTGAGTAGTTACTGTTGTTCGATTGAATAGCTATTAATAGTCAAATGGGTGGCTACTGTTAACTTATGAACTAACGTTAATCTAAGCAACAATTATGAATGTACAAATCAAGAAGTGAAGGAAACCTAAGGGTAAAAGTGCATTGCATAAGTGATATAAAAGAGCTGTCACTTCTTGCAGCATGAGCGCTGTGACATAACAGGTAGTCACCGTTGTGTAGTATTGTTTGGCTAGACTAATTTGCTGAAGGCTTCAGTACTAACGACACTATCCCGTGAGAAATCTAGTAATAGACACTGCCATATGAGACACGGCTCTTCTTTTTGAGCTAACGATGCTTGATATTTTTAGACTACCTTTCGTACTTCTGAAAAGAAGATACATTACCAATGCGCTATTTGGTATATGAGCTCTTTCAAACAAAATAAGCAGATATCCAAGAAGTTTTGGTTTCTTGACAGCAACTGATACATTTGAGTTATTTACTTATTTCCAGTTTAATGATGATTGAGCATATCTCGTCGACCTGCGGTAACTCGTGTTTGGATTATTGAAATGAAACCTAATGAAATCTTACAATTTAGTGTCAAACACTAAAAAGAAACTATTTTATCAAAATATAGATGACTGACAACGCTATAACAAAGATACAGCATCTAGACACAAGGCAATATTTAAGGCTTTTAACTGGCTATTTAGTAAATGTTTTAATTTGCACTTTATAATTTGGCCGAAAGTTTATTGGGCTTTAAAAGTTCTCTTTATACATAGGTCATTGGATGCTGCCATAACGCGAAACTTCAATAAATCTCAAAGCATTAGATTTATTTCTAAAATAGCCTGCTGTACAATAATAATTCAACAAAAACTATTTTATTCAGCAGATTGATACAATCTTATAAAACTAATGCGTATATGTTTTAGCGAATTATTGCACTTATTTAGCTGTATTTCTCCAATGAGAAGACAGTGTTTAGACGAGTAATGGGCCCAACTCAATACTTCGCTCCTCTGCCTAATAAATAGTTATCACTGAAGGTGGGACAAACGTAAAAAAACAAATTATTGCAAGCAGATATAATTCAAAGAGAACGAAGTGAGCTAATTTACAACCAAGAGAGCTTAAATTAGCCAAAACCCTTGCATCCTTAATGTGGAGATGAATGTCAGGCAAATGGAGTGCTTGTAAAGAGCTAACACATTGCCTAATTACACGATACCTGTGATTACTCGAGCCGTTTAATAGCGCTTATGTAGTGCTCAGCGCTAATGGGTGGACAATGACATGCTTTTCACCTCAAACAGTAGTGATATCCCTTTATCTCTACTTATTCGTATATTCAACCCTTTGAAAGTTTCTAAACTTCATAGGCTGTTGCCAGGAAATACAATGTTGAATAAACAATGCATCTTTATTTATTACTGTATTCAACCCCTCCCAGTGTTTCTAAACCTTAGAATTTCGCAAAGAAGTCAAATTGTGGAATAAGCAATGCTTTAAATTTTACTAGTCTTTAAGTTCGGTTTGTCTGCTACGAAATATTAAAATATCTTTTTTCCTTGAAAAGCAGCAGAGGACAATCAGAATGCCCAAATGGTCCAAAATAAAAAGAAAGGATATCTGGATATCCAGCTATTTTTTCAAGGAAGTGCTTTGTAGTTATGATAGCTAAATTAGATATTCTGAGTTTGCTAAGTATACTAGATATAATGCTTCTTCACCCAAAGTCACTATTCAGCCGTGTATAATGTTTTTTACACAAGCAATAATATTGTAAATTAATAAATGATGTGTATTTGAATCATATTTTGCATACTTTACTTATTACTGGGCAAATACAAATGCAAGTACAAACTAATTTATATAAACCTTATTGAAGTTAACTTTTCTTGCGATAGTCTTGTAACTTGTTCGAAATGCACAAAGATATTAGATGCTAATGTACTACCACAATATATATTTATATGAGCTTCATCTTTGAACTATGAACACTAGCAGAAGTTAGACAATGGTCCATAGTCTGAAGAATGCCATAATTTAAATAAATAAACATACTGGATAATTTTACTCTTATGTTTCTTAAATAATCCTTAAATTCGAGGTTGATTTCATGTGAAAGTATGTGCTTTTAAACTTGACACGCTTTAACTTGGTGGATTATTTGATACACGAGAAAGCGAAGCTAAAATTTTGTAAACAAAACCCTGTGCTCATACAATGGTTATAGCCCTTACCTAATCACAGTTTCATTCAGTAGGAGATGTGAAAAGAAAATACTCATATTAATCCCGTCCCGTCATATAACTCTCTAAAACAAGAAACACAACAAACAGCCCATAAAGCGGAAACAAAATATGTATAATCAGCAAACAATACATGAATAAATAGCAGGGCCAACAAATTAGAACTCTTGTGTTTACGAACGTATCGAGCCCAGAAATGTTCAAGCTAGATCAACAGTGTAATCACTGTGATACTTGCTCTTCCATCATTGCTCACCCACACATGTATATAGTCAATGAATAGATCAATTGATTTAGGTAATCAATTCCCATCAGTAGCCACGTTTGTATCGGAGTAATGTGAGAAGTGTTAAACATTAACCCATTTAGTAACTCTCACAAGCGTATGTTTCTAAATTTGCGAATGACTAATGCTATATGATGACGTCACATGTTGCAATCTCTGACGTAAAATTGCTGTTCTGTAAGTTGCTATGATTGTAGGTGTTTTGAAGTGTCACTATTTATATGGCCGGTCTAGATGACACAGAGGAATCACAGAAGTGTTGTATCAATGTTGTAATGCCTCTTGTTACGCTTATTGTACTCAGAGCGTTCTTATTTTACAATGTACGTTGCTATATATTGATTTATTTTGCTTTTTGATGTAGCAGTTTGAATCTGATATACCCCAGTTATTGAGTCATAAGCACACGACCTAGATATGCCATGCTTTTATACGCTGTTAAGTCAAGCGTACCAAACCCATATCTTCTATGCTTATGGATACTCCCGAATCAAGTGTGCCTAAACCGAAAGCGTTAAAGTAAAATATTTTTTAAGTTAAAATATTCCTGTCGTATTTTTGCTAAACCTATAATGTTATTGCTTTTGTCCTACACTCCTTAATGAGTCGTTTGTCACCTATATGTGAATTTTTGAAGTTAAGAACGACGAGATATGTTTTTTTTAAATCTGAAGGTTAACTAAGCTTAATTTAAAAACTAAAATATATATTAGCTTAGGAATTCCACTCAATTCATTTAAATCACACGGATATTCTTAAAAGTGGTATGGTTTATATCCAGGTTTTGTATTTTACAATACTATGGGGCTACGTGCGGTGTGGGGCAGTGACATTAAAACTTGTGAAGGCATGCTTACAGAGGCTAGTACCATAGTGCCACTACAACGTGTGACAACAAGATCTGTCTCGGCAAACACCTTGTCTCTTACCCAAACATGGCCGATTTCAGCAATTTGTACCCTTTAACGCTAATAATAAGGAAATCCCAGTCATAAAAGTGTCTATACAACACTGTTTCCAAATGTTAGAGGACACTGTATTAAAACATGAGACCTCTAATAACGCAGTAGTGACCACCAGGATTATGAACAATGATAAATAAAGAGACCCTTAGCACTGATTCGAATGTTTATAATGTGTGATGTTGAACATCTCATGGCTGGGAACTGGGACATTAAGCCTCTTGAACTGAGAAGTAAAGGTTAAACACTTTCGCAAGTGTACTTGAGGGCTTAAAATGAGTAGTTTTGTGAAATAGGACTAGTACTTTCGTGTTGTACATGTTTGCGCTTGTAAATGCTGCCACTGAACAGCTGCAATGGAACGCTGATTGAACTTACGGGATTGCAAAAGAAGTGTATTTGCCATCGGCTTAATCGTGTAGCACTAAAGTGTATAGACGTTTGGTTACTGAGCACTTTACGATTGGCACTTTTCGAGTTGAATAATGTTGGGCAGTGTTGCGTTGTGCACTAAAACCAATAAACCCTTAGATTTTAAGCACTGCTTTTCTCAACAAAGGAATGCTGGTGACGTGCATTTCCGTAGTGAGAGAACTTAGCACTTCAACGCTGACTTATTAACATACACAGAGGAGCACTCAAACGAATTCAACACCAATTGGCCCATATTTGACCAAGATAGGCATAATGTTTAAATAACTGTCTCTTTCTTAATGGTCACTTTCTATAGAAAATTATAACCAAGAGAGCAGGTGTGACAGGCTGATCAGTAAAAGTGACGACAACATTAGGCCTAATTACACGAAATCTCCCCAACGTTTAGCCATTTGAGGGCTGTCATGGGCTTAGATATGACCAGCTAAAATCTTCTGAAAAATTGATGCATCTTGTGAAGTAGCTGGGAAATGGTTATAATATGTTAAATTAGCCTAAACAACCCTCCTTTTGTAGCACTCTCCCTTAAGAGGTTTTGTAATTTAGACTTACGTGAGACAATTTTATTAATTTAAGACGACACATAAGGCTTATTTGGCAGTTATCCCCGATCTAAATCTTTCAAAATGTATAGCCTAAATCTCGATAAGTTTTGTTACTGGACGAATTATTAGTTTTTTATTTTGCCTTGCTTATTGCATTAAAAAAATCACGAACAGAATTTGAACAGAATTGTAAAAAAAAACAGTCATACTCAAGACCACTCAAGAAGTAGGCACTATTTTAACACTTTACTCTCAACTCTTTTTGCGCATAATAATAGTTTATGATAACTTTAAATATAATGCATTATAATATAATGCATGCAAAAGACGTAATACTAAATCAAATTCGTAAAATATCTCATTTTGAGAGATATCTTACAGTAACACAAGAATCAATCGCTTTAGACTCACAGATACTAAGCTGGATACTGGGCTTTAGAACACTCTCTATTGTAAATGTTAACCCGTCAGCTATAGGTACCTACACATGCTTTGACTTTGACTTAGACCTCTTCAAAGTGCAGTGTTGCAAAAACTGTCGCTAACTTTACCCAATCAGGCTTCTCATTATTGTTTGGATACCATCCATTAAAAATCAAGAATGTGTCCTCAGACCTGTATTGATATGGAAAAAGTAAATGAATAACCAGACTGATCATGCGCTGTTGAAATATGGTAACGTGTAATTAACCTGATATTGCGAACACATTGTCTTGCGTAATGTTAATGTTCTATTACTGAACAACTCAAATGTAACTTCAACATAGTGGGCATGGAAAAAGGGAAGAGTTGTTTCCCCGGTGAAGGAGGCAATGAAAAGGGCACCGGTTGTTTAACATGTCAAGGGGAATGTGTGCACGGAATAACGGAAGATTTACTTCGCATGTGAAGGGACTTGTAAGAACGGAAAAGGGGAAGAGTACTTTAACATGTTTACAAATTGCCATTACCCGCTGCTTTACATTTCTTTGGTATCCTGAGAACTCATTCTGTATTCCTGACAATGACGACAAGTACTTTTAAATCATACTTTTAAATGTAGACCTTAAACTAAATTAGGTTTCATATTGAACTGCCTCTTGAGTACTTCGAGCAGGAATTAACATTATGCACGCCTCAACATGATAACACCGAAAATAAAGATATCAGTCCATTTAAGCAACAGAAAGGACAGGTTTGATATTGAAGTTGGGGTGTGAGAGAAGAAGCAACTGGCGTGCCACTTTTGTCTAAAAAGAATATGCACGGCGGGGAGATAAACAAAGAAAGTGTTAATGACATAAACAATTACAAAATGTTACATATTTTGTTCCCAGCTTTAACAAGCGCACCAAAATGCATCGTATCGTTGTATAATACGGCAACTATTGTATAATTTCAACAGGTAATATATGTGCAGCAAACACTGGCCACTAAGTCTCTGCTTTCAACGTCGCAACGCAACATAACATTACTGTCATTATGCAGCACAGTCTCTTTAGTGTAATTAATATTCATTCATAATATGAACAAATTATAACCTTTATAGCTAAGTCTACAGAAACTCACAGTGGTATTAACCAATAGCCAAGGTAAAAAGTCTTTGTTTGTGAAAAATATGTTTTGTTTTTCTCACCCAGATGCATTACAGCTCATAATAGAATTGTTTCGCAAAGGAAGGTATGCTGACCTTACAATATTTTCAGATTTGAAAAATATTTCAGATATTTCATCCTGAAGTAGACTATATATTTGAATTTATTATATAATGGTGTCTTAGGTTACCTAACGATATCAACAGTTATCTGGTACAATATAAACATATATTTTCCTTCTTTTCTTATTCTTTCTAATGCTTTACCAGCTCTAATTACCTTTCAACAAAATTTTAAAATTAGGTTGATAAAGAAATATTTTGAATGTAAAGTTTTAAGAGACTAGAACCAGTCTCAATACCTCCAATTGGCCCAACAGTAATTAAGTAACCTAAATTTCCATCAATGCCACGTGCGATACATACTGCCGTGCAATATACATTACCGAAAACATATCCATGTTTTCAGATTATCTAAGTGCGGAAAGGGGGAAAGCAATCAGTGTGGTTTCTTCTCAGGGACACTTCGTCAAATCATCCCTAGCGAATGAATGCATGCTCTCTATGCACTCAATCAATTTAATAATTACACTTGGGGATTTGCCAAAATCCTCTAGTGTATTGAATTTGCACGAAGATTTTAGCCGCAGTTATGGCATGTTTCTGTTTTTTCCGTTTTTTTTTATTTTGTCCGTGGAACTAGTCAGAGGTCGTTAGGGCTATAAAGATGAAATTTGAATATGATAAACTTCAGTATGTCTAGTTAATCCTCCTTTATTAAATTCGCTTAATTTTTCATATAGTAAACGACAAAACAAATTTGGGAAACAGGCGCCAAAATCCTGAGAGCAGTAGTTTAACCTGGCATGATATCAGCCTCGATGTAGTGATCGCCCAACTCTCAATGAAAGCCATCACAGCATGCGTGTGCAAGTTTAAGTTGGCTGCAGTGTTTGGGTTTTCCCAACTCTTAAAGAGTGATGAACTTTGGCTCACTGATAGAGGGTGATTAGTCGCAGTGAAATCTGCATTTTTTTAACCATGACCTTAGAGAATGATTGACATCCTTGGCCATGGTTAGCTTCAAAAACCGAAAGTTAGAGATAGAGCGATTTTGGGCTTATTTTCGACCTTTTGGACCTAAAAGACTTAATGTAAGAGGTGCATCGTTACTTTGACCTGGGACATGGTCAAAGCCCCAAACCGGATGTTGACCATTATCTTGAAAACGGTTAGAGATAGAGCGATTTTGAGCTTATTTTTGACAATTGGGCCTAAAAGATGATATGTAAGAGGTTAAGAGTTAGAATCGTATTTTTTTGTGACCCCAAGTGTAATTTTCGCTACTCGATAGCGAAAAAGGTCTAGTTAAGTGAAATTTTGCACAACCAAATGTCCTCACTCTATGCAGCGCTAATTTTCAACAACGACAATAGCAACCTCGAAAACAACTGGATTAGGTGCAGACGTATGAATGATTTGAACAATAAGCTCTGCTTAACATTTCTACTTAACACAGACAAAACATCTAACATGGATATCTGTTTATTAGCTTGCTTCTGCTTCTTGAAAAGTGGAGCACAATTATAAAAATAAAAACAGAGCACTAGCTGATGAATCTACAACTGCATGTGTATTTCAAAAGCTTACTTCAGTATACAGACATTCAAGTGTTTAAACAGTCAAGTATAGATAGTTTCGAATAAAGGTGCCTGGTTGAAATTGAAATTATAAGATACCCCATTAATAAAAAGAACTTAGTTATCATTTTTTTATTTTTACTCAAAATTTACAAACACTTTTATACACTGAAATGTATGCACTTTGCGCAAAGATGTTTTAAGCCAACAATTACATTAGAAAAAAAACTGAACATTGATAAATTTGTTCTTCAAATTCTATGTTAATGAAAAACATTTTGTTTTGAAAATTCTACTCGATTTCACGTGATGTGCAGCGGTTCTGACAATTGCTTTTCTGGTACACTGTAAAGGAGACGACAGAATGAAAATTGATACGAAAAAAATTGATGCATTTCTGCTCCTTTGGAAAGATGACAAAACTAATACTTTCATGCGTTTTGTCATATCTAAGAATACATATTTTTATATTATAATCGGTTATAAGTGTTACAACATTCTGTAAACAAGCTATTAAAATGGCAAAGAAAACTTTCAGAGAGGGATAAAGAAGAGCCCATATCTGCTTCCTTCAGGCTCATGACAGAACGACAGACACCACTGTCAAGGCCCCACCATGATTCCTCATAAACAATTAGCTTAGTAACGAGGTTTCTGTCTGACGTCTAAATCAATACACTGAGAGTTGTTGACAGATTTAGCAATGAACTGTCTGATAAGTTTCGTTTAGGTAATATGCTGCAACTGTAATTATGTCATTGGGCCGTGATACCGTGTCATATACGCCTATTACGTTTACACTAGTAGATCGTACTATATTTGGCCACAGTACTGTTATTTGGCTCTCATTGCCACTGTTAATTTATCGCTTCCCGTGTCAAGGCATGACTTCCAGTAATTAGCTCGTAGAGACCAATCTGATAATAGAACACGATTAGCTTAATATAATCCTTATAAAATATGTTTATTGCAGCTTCACTATTTTGCATTCCTCTGTTTATTTATTACCTCAAGTTTCAGTGGATGAAAGTCATGAGACAAGGGTGAAAGAGAGATAAAAAAAGAGTAACAAAATGAAAGAAAGAAAGAAAGAAAGAAAGAAAGGCATAATATTAGCGCAATTATGAAAGATATAACAATATTCCTTGGACTAAACGTTCCCTACATCAAGTATTTATATCATTTTTGCATCAGATTCGTGGATTTTTTCCGAGTTCCTCTAAGTAAAATTCACTCACAGCATACTTGTGACCTGTATTTATTGGCCAAGACAAGTTAAAGCCAATTGCATGTCGAATTCCCTCAACTTACCAATCTAAGCTTAGACTATCTATCTACATATCTAGACTATCTATCAATCTGTCTATATATCTATCTCTTACTCTCTCTCTATTTATGTATCTATGCACCTGTCTATCTCTCTCTCACTCTCTCTCTCTCTCTCTCTCTCTCTCTCTCTCTCAAAAATTAATTCTTGATGTAAAAAAATCAATTTTAGAGATCAAAAATTAATTCTTGATATCAGTAATTACTTAATAAAAGTGAAAATGGCATTCCATAGTTTTAAGCGTCATGTGAGAAATAGCAAAAATGTCTCTGTTCGTTTTTTATTTTCCGTTTGCAATTCAGTTCTAATTTGAGCAACTAAGCAATTTATGTCAAGTCAGTCTTATTCCACTGTGATATTGTTGTATTTAGTCACTTATAAATGTAATAAATAATATTTTCAACGAAAAATAGTTGAATGAGAGGGTTTTTAATTTGCCCTCTCGTTTTGCTTTCTTTAGTTGTGTTTCAATACGGGTAGCCATACTTAATTAATAATGATATGATGTGTTTGAAAGGTCGGCTCAAAAGAGAATGCATGCCTATCAATGTTTAAGGTGTGTTATATAAATAGCTAGGCCTAACTCCATTACTTATTATTTTTTTTATTAAAAATTCATTCTACCATTTGATGATTTATCAAACCGTTAATTCTAGATCTGGAAAACACATCTAGCTCTCACGTTCTTCTCACGGCCGAATCTGACTATTAGGTTATCGCATGGTTACCACACAACTAACATGTCTTCGTAGAAAATAACCATATCTATGGTACAAAAGGCAACATTTACAGCAAACATGTGGTAAACATATCTTTTAAACATTTGATAATCGCTGACGACATGCTGACGACATGTAGAATGTTTATTTGGAAGGTTGAATACATATCCACCATTCAGTGAGCATCAGACTGCCACATAGCATTGTTTTAAACGAGTTTAAATGTGTATGGCCAGCCTATGTTTAGTTTTATATATATATATAATTACGAACTCTTAAAATTCAGAATTGACCAAGAACGAGGAGGTGAAGGTCACCAAGTCAGCTCTTATCTTACATCTTCTCTTTTATGCCAGTCTCAAAATCGCACTACCTCTAACCGGTATTGGAACTTCAGGTTTTCCGAGAAAGTCAAGGTCACCTAGGTACCTCCCTCGTATCGTCTTTTAGATCCTAAAGGTCGAAAATAGGCTGAAAATCGATGTGTCTCTAACCGTTTTCGAGACAATGGCCCACTTCCAGCTTTTGGCATTGACCATGATCGAGGTGGTCAAGGTTATCGAGGTATCTTTAACAGTTTTCGAGATAATAGTCAATCGGATTTGACGACTAATTACCTCTATGATTGAGCTAAATTTTATCACACTTTAGCAATTGGGAAAAACATAAACTCTGCAGCCAGCTTCAGCTTGCACACACATGCTGCGATGGCTCTCATTGTAGACACGCATGGGCTGATAGGCCATTTCCTTTAACTGCGAAAGCAAAGCGTTTGACGGCCTTTTTATGGGCGTAAGTGGCAAACTTGTAATGTCCATTTATACATATTAAATGTTAATGAATTTCTTTAAAAATTGAACTGGACCAATTAGACGTCCTACATTATGTCTCTGCCAAATTTGGTTGTCCTAGCCCTAGCAGTCTCAGAGGAGTTTCCGTAACAAGGTGTTCAAATTTTAAATTTCAATGTCCATTTTTGCCTATAAAATATTAATGAATTTTTTTTAAATTACTCAGAGTCAAATTTATTCTTAAGCGTAATATCACGAACATGTTGCTCATTCTAGACAACGCCCCTAATAAATGTATTGTTGTGATGGCACCCGAACATCCATAGGAGTAGCAATACTGTATACACAGGGTTTAAGTTTTGCCTGATGCAGCCCAAATAAATGTTTTGTTACGTTGACACCCGAGCATCCGAAAGATTAACCGCATTGTACACACAGCGAATAAGTTTTGCCTGATGCACCCCAAATAGATGTATTGTTACGTTGGCACCCGAGCATCCAAAGGATTAACAGTGCCGCACACAGGGATTACGTTTTGCCATTTTTGCTTGCACCCCAAATACCCTGACATCAAGTGGCATTAAGTGGTTTCGAGTGGACTTTCTTTGATCCTGAGTAGTCAAGGTAGGCGATTTCTTTGTTTCGACTGAACTTCAGGGAAACCTGCAAAATTTGACATTTTTCCCTTTTTTTCACTTTGCCATTTTTTCCGTTGCCATTATTTCCACTTGTCATATTTTCCGTTGCCATTATTTTCGTTGCCATTTTTTCCGTTGCCATTTTTTCCTACACCCTTTAAAAACATGTGTCTAATTATGTGTTCAATATATGTGTATTGTGGTAACCATACGTTGAAACAGTCAGGGAAAATTCAAGATGAAATGTCTATGGAGAGAAACAAAGAATTTTCATGTTGTTATTTTGTCAAAACCCTTCAGTTAATTCCCACTTTCCAAAACTCTACAAAATATTGTAACTAAGGACTAATCACTAAGATTCATTTTTCCAGAATAATTCACTTTCCTGGCTTTGGTTCAGAAAACCAAGTCATGAGGCAGAGCGCTTTCATAGACTGCAAACAAACACTGTACAGTAACCTTATTGGAATGTACAGGGTTCGTGGGATGCACCACTCGTATGAGGTGAGCAAATGGTCGTTCCCCATTTCTTTAGATATATTAGAAAAGCCCCCGTGCCTAATTTTTAACCACACTCGAATTTTTCTCAGTTCATCTGAATTAAAATAGAAAATCTTATTTTTTTAATTTCCCAAGCTTGTATTATCGAAACACTTTTCGAAACACCCACTCGGGATGTAATCAAAATTTCATATTTTTGGCTTCCACATCAATACACGCAGCAACCCTCCAGCACAAAGCTTGCAAGTGTTTTGTAACACCTTCCGCCAGCTGCCTCCGTCCCTCCCCACCCTCCCTTGCTCACGTCTTTACCCCAGCTCAAAGCTAATGTGTGCAACTGTCAACCTTAATTGCACATCGTACAAAACTAGGTCAAATGTGAGAGTATAATAAGGATGAAAACTTACATAAGAAGTCTGGGGAATTACATATCCGCCGAGGGAGGGGGTTGTTTGCACTATTTAGCCGACTAGAGAAAAAATCAAGTAAATCGGAGCCTAATTTCTCGACAACCCCGGCTAGTTAACTCATTTCATAACCGATTTAGTCTTAATTTAAACTTCTTAAGACCAAGACATTTGTTCTGTCCTTAGTAGTAAGAGCCACACTGTTTGAAGTGTTCTCCTTGTCTAGACACTCCGGTCACATAGTCTATTCCGGTCACATAACAAAGCTCATAAAATGATTAAATTAACTGAGACAAAAATGCGTACACTATTTTTTTAAAACAAGAACATTTTAGTAGTAAGGTCCAATGAGGGGCTGAATTAGTTCTATTTCTTGATGTACAGGATATTTGATCTTTTTTTTTTTCTATTTTCTGTAGCTGTTTATGCATTTATTAGATAAAGAACTTAACAGGTGTAATATTTTATTTCCATTTTTTATCGACAAAACAGACGACACGTAGAAGAAGCTCCTACATATACAGAAATTTAAGTGCAGTAACTGTAACTGGTATAACTTTGCAGTGTTAATGGCGGGTAATAATGGCTGGTGTTTATGGCGTGTGTTAATGGGTTATTAATGGCGGGCATTAATGGCATGTATTAATGGCGGGTATTAATGGTTATCGTTCATGACAGGGTTTAATGGCATGTATTGCTGGTGGGTATTAAGGGCGGGTATTCATGGTTGGTGTTAATGGTGGGTATTAATGGCAGGTATTAATGGCGGGTATTAATGGCGGGGATACTGGCGGGTAACAATAGCAGATATCAGTGGCGGGTGTCAATAGTCGGCATAAATGTCCGGTATTAATGGCGGGTGTTAATGGAGGGTATTAATGGCGAGCTTTATAATAACCGAAAAAGTCTCATTTCAGCTGTGGTCTGGTCTCTCTTTGTAAAGAAAGGCATGTAGAACAGCAAAGTGAAAAAGTGGTCGTAAGTGTGAGGCGGTCGCGGTCGTATCCAGGGGCTACCCTGCGCATCTTGTAGTGTTGGTTAATTCATTTAATTATTTCCTTAAAAAGCTTTGTTCGCTTTATGTAAATCTTGTTCAATATGAAAACGGATGTTATGTTTGCCAAAAGGTCTGAGAACAAAATAAGCCCAGCACATTTGACACACGGCTGTCGGTCATCGTGACATTGTCAGATGTCTTTCTGGTGGCGTCAGGTCTCCGGGACATCCTTTAATTCCCTAACTGTTATTTAACAGCCGACCTCTATGTGGCTTCGGTCTGTTATTAGACCTTTTTGTTCCGCCTACCCACTAGACACACAACAAAAATAGTACTGTTATTGAAAGACTGTGCCCGAATAGGGCCGCCCCACAAATAGGACCACTGCGCATAGAGGACCACTGCGCATATAGGGCCACTCCGCAAATAGGACCACTGCGCACATAGGACCACTCCGCATATAGGGCCACTCCGCAAATAGGACCACTGCGCACATAGGACCACTCCGCATATAGGGCCACTCCGCATATAGGACCACTCCGCATATAGAGCCACCCCGCAAATAGGGCCACCCCACAAATAGGACCACTCCGCATATAGGGCCACCCCGCAAATAGGGCCATCCCGCAAACAGGACCACCCCGTATATGGCAACCTCGCCAATAGGATCATCCTGCAAATAGGACCACCCCGCAAATAGGAGCATCTCGTATATGGGAACACCTCACAAACGGGATCACTTTTCAGGTATGTTTATAAGCAGAGGTCAGCTGCTTTCTAACAACGTGCCTCTGACACGATTTATCTTATTAAAATGTGCAAGCTGTGAGTTTCTCGCTCAGAAAATACGCGCAATTGTTCATTTCTTCAATTACTGGATATTATGGCAACGGGTTTTGAAACAGTGCCAGAGTGAGTGTCCTGGAAATAAAGGGTTTCAGCCTGATAAAAAAGTTCAGTTTAATTATTTGTCGAACCTTGTTGTTCTCATCTAGAGATAAAGACGAGGGCATTCACAGGGTAAAGATGACTGTAGGTAGTAGTGGCTGGGGAGGTTGTGGTCAAACTCAAGTTTTTGGCGATAAAGTATAAAAAAAGAAAACTATTTCAAAACTAGACCATTGAAGTTACCTAGCAGCCAAAATTACACTCGTACCTTACCTCTTTTAGGTCGAAACGGTTGAAAATAAGCTGAAAATCGCTCCGCTCTATCCGTAACCGTTGTTGAGATGATGGTCAGCTTTCGGTTTTTGACATTAACCATGACGGGAACCGGCTGTCTAATCCCCGGCTATTACACCCCGGCTGTCTCACCCCGGTTGCTTCATCCCGGCTATCTCACCCCCCTAGGCTAGTTCACCCCGGCTTCTTCACCCGAATGTATCTTTTTTCTATATTTCTGTTATATTTCTAGTATTATTTCTATTATTTTATTTTTGTAATATTTTTATTTCACTGAAACTTTGATGTCTTTGATATCTGTTGTCACTCTTACAATAATTGCAATTTATTTTATTAGGGTCTTTAAAAAATAATTGCAGTTCAACGCATAGTTAAGGGAAGGGGTTAGCTTTAGCACAATTATAATAAGCACAATTTGCCAAATTCTTTTGCTATACGTACAAATATCCTTCATAACTAAGCTTAGTACCGCCTCGAAGGGTTGGAATGAATTACATTCTGATCACTTTGCGAATCTTTTTGTTACTAAATATTCTCGATTTGCCAAATATAAGTATTCTCAAAAAATGTACCTTTTTATACAGTAACATACCTGTTCCGATAAATCCATCAAACACCTACTCCAGATAGAAAAAATATCCTAACAACTCCAGAAATGTATTCATAAATGTATATTTTTCAGCCATCAATGACCGACTCATAAATCATAGCTTGAAATCATAGCTTTTGATAATTGCTTTTGCCTATGGAATGCCGTTTTAACATTTAATGCTTATTTTTTATATCAAAATATAAAATATAAATAAATCAATGTAAATCTCAATAATTTATATTTTGCTATCAATTTATTTTTGCGAGCAAAACAATCAGTTTTACGAGCTTAAAAACCTGAAGGGAGACACACATTTATAGAAAATTTAATGAATCGTCAATTAAATTTTGGAGATGAAAACATGAATTATTGATATCAATGATAACAACATAATTTTTGAGCTCAAGAATTGCTTCTTCTTGTACAGTAAAAAAAAATTAAAAGAAAGATCCTGCATACAACCACTAGTCATTATTTTATTCAAAGATGTGTGCTTCTGAATTTTTTATATAAAAAATAAACTGATATTTTGATATCAAAAATTAATTTTTGAAACAAAAAAAAACATTTGCAGATTCCAAAGTATAAATTTAAAAAGTCTCATTCTGAAATAATGATATAAATCTGAAATATATTCTTGACATCAATAAGTAGGGAATAAACTAGAGAACTGAGCCACCTATCCCTCCCCCCACCGCACCCCACCATGGGAAAAATTTGTGATTTTTGCATATTATCCGTTTTAGACGATTCTGAGGAACTCTCCTTTTTTACGCCCCACCCCCAACCCACCATGGCATAACTTTTTTGTTTTTGCATATTTATCCGTTTCAGACAATTCTGAACATTTTTGGTTTTTTTACCCCCTCCACCCTCCCCCAAATCTTCTGATTCATGTGCATGCATCTGAATTTAGTCATATCAACAATTTCTCGTCCCATGATAGAATAAGTAAACCTGAATCGGGCTCACATGTGTGCGGCGATAATATCCAATATGGATTATAAAAACAGATGCTTCGCTTGTCTGCTTATTTTCGCTTGTAGAAATTTAACGGCAGTCTGGTTGTTTGTACTCTTGTCACACCGCAAACCAGAAAAAAAAGGGAAATCGACAAGCTTAAAAAATTCACTATCACTTGGAAGTACAGGAGTGTCGTTTGTCACCTACTTAAAAAGCATTCAACTACATTCCTACATCAATCTCACAACTTTTTGCATTCCTTCATCAGCTGGTGGCCCTGTTAAAACACCGTAGGCGTTTTTTTAGTTAAAATGATTCTGTGTTCGTACGCTCTGTTTGTCTTTGCAATGAAAATGAAGTATGTGGTCAAAACTGCACAGTCTGGACAGGTAGAGCAGTACTGGTTGTAACATCACGTAGTGTACACAGTATGTGCGGGCATTGTGTGCCCTGTCTTCTTTTAGCAAACGCCCACACTGTCCGCATGTGGAGTTGTAGGCATTTGTGTAGTATATGACTCATAACTAATACTAATCTTCTTCTTACCTTGAAGGTTGACCACTCCACAGACATAGATTGAAGCGTGTAGCGCGCTCGAAGTGCACAAGTTCAATCGCCTCCAACCGCCATCATTGTGCAATATGATTTTTCCACATTAATCTGTTTCAGAGAATTCTGAACAACTTTTGGATGGGATAAATCCAAAAGTTTCCTTTACTATCTTGTAAAAAACCTTTTGCATGTATCCATAGCCATTTTTGTTTTAAACGGTTCTCAGGCCACAAGGATAAGGCCTAAAAGGAAGAGATTCCATGCTTAGAGCAGAAGCTGTCTCACAGAAATATAGCACTACACTGAAAAATAACTCAAGACATGTGTGAACAGTGTAGGCGGATGTTAATATGAGACATGTGAAAATATGCAAACTGCCGACATATGATGTTTAGTCATATCAATCATTTCCTGGAACAATTATGCGTGAATCAGGCTCATAACCATTTTCCACCTACGGACCTGAATCAGGCTCACATGAGTGCAGCCGTAAAATGTCATGGGTTTTTCCACCTACGGATCCACCCTCCCTCCTCTCTCCTCGTGGTAAAATTCATAAACGAGAAAACTGGGCCAAGCATAATGTATAGGACGAGAGAATTTGGCCACCTGACCACCCCTCACCCCCCTCGTGGGAAAAGTTTTTGTTCATACGTAGGCATAAGGTATTTAGATATATCATTTAATTAATTAATTAGTGTCCAGGTTGTTGTATGGCTTCCAACTTGGACTGAGTCTGAAAAAACTGTCATTATCTCTGAAACGGCCTTAGTTGATACGTCATTAGCTTGTAGAATTGGTGGCATTGGTGATGGCATGCCATTGTTGTTGTTGTTGTTGCCATTGTTGTTGTTGTTGTTGTTACCATTGTTGTTGTTGCTGCCATTATTGTCATTGTTGTTGTTGCCATTGTTGCTATTGTTGTTGTTGTTGTTGCCATTGTTATTGTTGTTGTTGCCATTGTTGTTGTTGTCATCATATATTTACATTCAAAGACTTTTTTATTATTTCAAAAGTTGATGTGGAATGGAATCGAAAGGATGAATGAATGCAACATTTGTTCGAAATCTTACATTTGGCCACAAAGTCTTTAAAGGCATTTAAAGCAAGCACACATTTCAGAGGTGAAAGGAGAATGGGAGAACCGCATAAAAGCGCCTTTCGCGGATACTTTAGATGAGTCTTCTATTAAACGTCATAGAGTCCATAAATACTGAAATTAATGTACATGCTTGTATAGAATGTGGTGCATTATACAATAGCGAAGAAGCTTTATCCACGCATATGAAGCAGTGGGAGGTTGACGATGACAGCAGTTCTGACAGCGAGTCAGAAATAGACTCTGTTTGGCATGATATGGTTCAAGAAGTATATGATGGCCATGATGATAGACTTCAAGAAAAGGTTTTACAATATGAAGAACAAGGGCTTGAAGATGCGCGTGAAAGAGCAAGTGATGACCTTCGACCCGATTATAAGCGTCGACTAAAACAACTGTTTATAAGGCTATTCAAATATACCCAACGTCTAGAACAAAGCGAACATTATTAAAACATTTTAGAAGACTTTACTTACTTTTTTGATAAAAAAACATCACGAGTATTCAAAGAAACTAAAGGCGGCTATAAGGAAAAACAATGCGTTCTTTGAAGAGCTTCTAGATAAGGAACAGGATGATAACAGCAGCGACGAGAAAAGTTATAGGGAAAGTGAGATGGAGCAGAGTGAAATAGAGCAAAGTGTATCAGTAAAACTATTAAATTAATGTCTTGCTTTTCGATGTTTAAACGCAGTTTCAGCGTTCTTCACATATGAAACCGAAGAAGCGAAGGTCGCTGGCGCGGTGTTCATCCCTAAACCTTTCGTTTTCATTTTTCTCATTCTTATGGACGGTTCCTGGCGAGATGTTAATTCACCCGTAAACCATATAACACATATATAATATATTATGTATTATAATTAAGTATTGTATCATTATTATGTATTATAGCTAAGTATTGTTTGAAATAAAATAGAAAGTTGAAAAGCATCATATATGTTTTTATTTTATTGCATATCACAATTATTTATACTTTATGAGAACTACAATTATCATAAACACCAAATTAAAATATTGACATTTATTAAAAAAAATTCCAAATACATGGAATTTTAGGCCACTGACAAAAACTTCAATTGATATAAGTATCATAAATGTTATCACCCTGTTTGTAAATGTTATGAAAACTGACATAACATTGATCCAATCCAATCACTTTTACATCAGCATTGTTTGATAATGTCAGTTCAATTAAACCTTTCAGAGTCTTTATCATTATTCACATGTTAGTCAATTTTATTTGAACCACGTATCAATTGCACATGTTCATTTGGTTCAAAGCTAATTTTCAAGTTTTTGCCAAGCTTCAAAAACTTGACTCCAATGTTTTGCACTGAGAATGATAGCATCGATGCATCCGTTAAGATCATCATACTTTTGAAACTGCATAAAGCGTTCATTTCACGTTCAAAGACTCACATTAAGATGTTTTGACACTTGTAGAAGAAATCCTTGTATTGGTAAGGATTCAAAGTAACCTCTCACCAAGGCTTGATTTTCAGGCGATAGGATAATGTAAGTTCTACAGTGAGAGATCGTCAGTTCACTCAAGTGATTCAGAGATAGTTTCACGTTCAAATTCATGATGATAAATGGGTTCTACTGAACCATCTTTTGACTGTCACTACATTTGCACACATTTAGACACATCTGTCTGCTGAAGCACGAGATCCACGAGATGGCTTACTGACGTCATTTGCTTCTTCAGCATTTGCCAATCTTTCAATGATAACAAAATTCCCTTCTTGGTAGGATATAACCTAAGAGATGCATGATCCGTAATATATTCTCGAATGTTAATCATCGCTTGCCGTTGATATTTCACCAATTTAATATATGTTTCTCCATTAATGGTTATCAAAACAGGTAAATCGTCTACACACATCTTCTCCTTCATGGATTTTCGCTTGACTTTAGGCTCTACCTTAAACTCCATTCTTCGCTTTTTACATAGCGGCATGGTAGCTGGTAACTCATCTCTTTTTATCTTTCTAAACTGTGGTTACCTTTGAAGCTGTTGTAGTGGTAGTGACTTCAACTCAGACTTTGCCATGGGCATTGCCTTAGACTTTGCTGTGGGTATTGTCTCAGGCTTGGCCATGGATGGTCGTTTGTTCACTCACTGCAGACCTGTTCACTCTTCAGTATTTTGATATAGAATGTTTGTTATGTCTCATGGCTCGCGCCTTTTATGCTTTATTAGTTGTGCAAGAGTTTCCAAACAACCAGACTGTCAGTAAATTTCCATTTCATGAAAGAAGCAGACAAGCGAAGCAACCCCTTTCCCTTTTTAATCCTTATTACATATTAAGGCTTCACACACGTGAGCCTGATTCAGGTTTACTTATTCTATCATGGGATGAGAAATGATTCATATGACTAAACATAAATCAGACGGGGAGGGGGGGGATAGGTGGCCCAGTTCTCTCGTCCTATCCTTTATGCTTGGCTCAGTTCTCTCGTCCTATGTATTTTCCTACGAGAGAAGGGTGAGGGGGTGTAGGTAGCTCAGTTCTCTCGTTTATTCCCTACTTCAGCAAAAGGAAAATGAATTATTGAGCTCAAAATTGAGAATTTGCTATTAAACACTTCATTTTTGCTATTAAGAATGGAATTTTTGATCTCCAAAAATCAATTTTAGAGATTAGCAAATCATTTTTGATATCATTAACTATTTCTTGATATCTCTAAATATTTAGTGATATCAAGAATTATTTTTGAGATCAAGAATATATTTAGAGATATCGATAAATATGATTACAAATGGCAAAAATTAATTCGTGAGATAAAAAAAATACATTTTATAACTCAAAAATTAATTCTTGATATCAATAATTCCCTAATAAATGTGAAAAAGGCATTCCATATTTGCCTGCCTTATAATGGGCTTCAATGGCAAAATTTCAATGTCCATTTTTGCAAATCAAATGTTAATGAATTCCTTTAAAAATTGAGGTGGTCAAATTAAACTGCCTACATTGTGTTTCTGTCAAATTTGGTCATCCTAGCCCTAGCCGTGTCAGAGGAGTTCGCTGACAAGGTTATGGCGGAAAAAGGAATCATACGCAAATACTTGACCAAATCATACGAATTCAATAAACTAGGGGGATTGAAAATCCCCAAGTGTAATAGGTTCTCAACCCAACCCACAATCCTACATACAAACCTGCAATGACTGCGCATTTGCCAGCAACCCCTCCTTCTCCATCCCATCCCCCACCCCTCCTGGGACAAAATAAATCCCCGCACCTGAAGCCAGCGCACAGAGATTGATCAAGAATAGCCAGATTTGCCTATCTGTAAATGAGTTAAATGACGCCAAATTATTCATTGATTACCAGAAATAAACACTGGCCGTCGAAACAACATCGGATATGATCGTAAATTTATCGTTTAACGCTGTTGTATTTATAGATTAGTTTTATTTCACGAGGCTCGTTTATTACTTTTATTGGTGCAGTTGTGAGGTTTATTTCAGTGCCATATGTATGCATAAACACAATAGAGCCGCATGGGTGATGCGTAAATAACACACCTGTTTGTGGCATGTCCAGTCTGCCACCCGAATCTCAATAACATGCCAATCCCATTGCTGTTTTGCCCAGATTTACAGTAACAACCGCAAACAGCGCCATAACCCAAGCAGTGCCTAACCCTTACTCACTCCCCTCGATTAATGCGCCCATAGGAATCAACGTCGGGTTTGGGTTACTTATTGAAGTGGAAACAATGTCTAGCTTCCCACGTTGGACAGACGTTGATTATCGGACGTGTAACCTGCATTGCGCAAAGGTTGCAAATAGAAGTGGAAACAACGTCGACGTCGGGAAAGTATCAATATAGATTTGCTGTCAAGTGTGGTCTTCTTCCGTCACAGTGCCCCCACCCTTGGGTCATCTGGTCACACAGGATGCGTATGGAACCGATTTCCATGAATGGTTTTCAAAAGGAGGTGGGAAAAAACTTGCACGTTCAGATTTCTCATATTTTACTTCCTCATTTCGATCTTCTTTCAAAGTGACCTGTCATTGCACCAAAGACGTTGATTCGACGTCGGAGAAAATTGCGTTTTTGTTGCGACCAAAAGCAATGTCTAAACAACGTTGTAGCAGAGACATTGGTTAGACGTTGATTTATTGTCGCAAACTATTTCAGCCCACGTACAACCAGAGTTAACGTTACAGTTTGGTCGGATCGACATCGCAACCCAAATTAGATGTTGGACTAACCTTAAAATGTTTACTGGTTAAATATATCGCTCCCTGCCTTACCACAGTCCTTCCAACGTCATGACACCACACACACACACACATACACACACGCACACACACACACACACACCCACACACACACACACACACTAAACTACGAATTCTCTATGACGTATCAAATACCTTGCCATGTATTGATTTTCGTGTAGTTTATTGTCACATTTCTCCCCTATTAAAAATTAACATATTTATTGCCATATGCACCTCATGACACAGATCACAACCCGCATGCAGTGGCTTGGCTGTAGGACTGAAAACGTTTTATTGCCGTATGCCCACCTCATGGCACAGATCACAACCCGCATGCACTGACTTGGTGGTACGACTGAAAACGTTTTATTGCCGTATGCCCACCTCATGGCACAGATCACAACCCGCATGCACTGACTTGGTTGTACGACTGAAAACGTTTCATTGCCATGTGCCCACCTCATGGCACAGATCACAACCCTCATGCACTGGCCTGGTTGTAGGACTAAAATCGCCTAAGCCTGGATGAATTTCCTTTGAACAAGTTTTGAGGCAAATAACAGTCATTGAAGAAAATAGCTCTCGTTGGGTGATAATTTTCGAGAAAGAAAACGGTTGAGAGAAAAAACACCAAGAAGTTGCTGTGTACTGAAGAATGCCTTCTTGATTTGGTGACGATTAGATAATTCAGAACCAGGATCTTTTTTGGGTTATTCTTAAACAGATTGCTGCTCCTTTTTACTAAACTCTCTTTATATTTCCATCAAAGAAATCTCACACTGCAGCACAAAATATCAGTCATCATTGGATATTTAACACTTGACAAGCCTTTGGCTTGCAAGGGTTATATGAATCTGTGCGAGCAGTCGTTCGTCCTTTTTTTTTTTCTTCTTGACAGTTTTCCGATTTTTTTTGTCTTCTTCTTCTCTGATACTATGGGCCCTAGGACTATGAAACTTGGGACTTGTGAAGAGCTTGATCTGAACGTGTGCATGTCACTTTTTTCGTCTTAGATTTTGTTTTCTTTGTTAAAACGCCATGTGAAAAGAGTGTATTTTTGCATGTAAATGCGGAGCATTTAACGCACATCACAGAATATACAGTTTGTCAGCTTTGTGCGAGCTCTCATTGCGTAAATAGATAACACGGTGTATGCCTGATCAGTCAATAAAACCTTAAGTCAACAAAAACCAAACACTACTCGGCTTATAAGACGTATTCAGCTGTATTGTTTAGAATATATTATTCAAAAAAACAACCCATTTTGCGTTTTTTTTTTTGTCAAGTGTTTAATATTTCGCTGGCGAAATGAGGTTCTAGTTTACAAGTTGCAATCGGCCTAAAAGTGAAACAATACGAATGGTGATCAAGGATTCGATTGGCAGGAAGTGTCCTATGTGGTCGGCAAAGCCATGTCCCTCTATTTGGTCGGCAAGCCGTGTCTCTCTATTTGGTCTACACACCGTGTCCCTCTATTTGGTCTACAAGCGGTGTCCCTCTATTTGGTC
The DNA here is from genome assembly GCA_949752745.1 of Protula sp. h YS-2021. Taxonomy (NCBI): domain Eukaryota; kingdom Metazoa; phylum Annelida; class Polychaeta; order Sabellida; family Serpulidae; genus Protula; species Protula sp. h YS-2021. Next base: position 17,229,846 of record OX457024.1, on the reverse strand, counting down.
GACATGTCGTGTCAGTCTATTTGGTCGACAAGCCGTGTACTTCTATATGATCGACAAGCCGTGTCCCTCTATTTGGTCTACAAGCGGTGTCCCTCTATTTGGTCTATAAGCGGTGTCCCTCTATTTGGTCGACATGCCGTGTCAGTCTATTTGGTCGGGAAGCTATGTCCCTCTATTTGGTCGGCAAGCCGTGTCCGTCTATTTGGTCTACAAGTAGGGTAAAAACGAGAGTATTGCGCCACTTTGTGACGTCATACTGTCAGACCCCCCCTGGTCAAGAATCATATACCATGGGACCCCCCCCCCAGGCGGCAGTCGGGACTGACCCCCCCCCCTGGTCAAGAATCATATACCATGGGACCCCCCCCCTAGGCGGCAGTCAGGACTGACCCCCCCCCCCCCTCGGGACATACTATAGACCGACCCCCCCCCCCCCCCCAATTTTTTTTTTTTTTTTCTTTTTTTTTTTTTCTCTTTTTTTTTTTTTTTTTCTTCTTTTTTTTTTTTCTTCTTTTTTCTTCTTTTTTTTTTTTTTTTTCTTTTTTTTTTTTATTTTTTTTATTTTTTTTATTATGATAATATTTAGTTAGTCATATTTCAATGGTTTCCCATTACTTCTTCACCGATGTGTAGAGACCATGGATGACGTCTTCAAAGTGAACTATGTTGACTATGTGTTTTCAAAGCTCCCTGCTTTTGAATCTAATTGGATTTTACAAGTGAAGAATTTGCATAAGCATTGGGAAGCTGTTGGAAAGATAATTCCAAGAGATGAATTCATCCACTCATTTCTACAGGAATGTGAAGAACTACTTTTACCATCAACTTACGACATTGATTCAGCATTTATCCGCGCGAATACAAAACTTGTTCGATTCAACAATGAACGAGTTGAAGTGAATTCAAAGCTTTGTAAAATGTTTGAAGAACTATAAAAAAGCTGACTCTGCAATTTCTAATGGCATAAAAGGAGAAGGGTGAAGTGAAGTCATCATTCAACGCGCAGCCATGGAGAAGACAAGCAGCTTTAAAATTAGTGCAAACTTAACCATTACTGTGGAGCATGGGGAATTTGGGCTATTTCTTCGAATCAGACGTGGAGAGAGATGGCTTGCTTTATCACCATCCTTGTGGAAGATTGTGTGTCAGAACTTGAAAAGATTACGCAACATTGGCTTCAAACTGTACTTAACGCAAACGAAGTGGCTTGAAGTCATTTCATACTTGGATATGCGCTATGTGAGTTTTGTGCAAACATCACTGTTTGAAGGGAAAGAATATACGCGTTACATCAACATGAATGATGGTGAATGGGGGACATTGCTTCAGGAAATCCATAGCATAACCTCAACCTTACTGCCATGTACGGAATGTCATGGGAAGAAAACTCCTGTTAAGCTGCAAAAGGACAATCGAATGAAAGTGTCAAAGCTTTCCAAGAAAAGACTGTCTGAAGTTCGATTGGAGAATATGAACGTGCAAAATCAACTTGGACTTACCTGTGAATATTGTGGTGCTTACGGATATGCTGAGGATTATGATTGTCACTGCCACAAGTACAATTGCAAGTTGTGTGAACCTGACAACTTCTGCAACAAGTGCGGCTCACTAACAGTATCTGCCGAGTAAGACTACAAGTCATTTGCTTGCCAGTCGTCAAAGTGTGTAGACGTGTCATATGGATATGTGAAAGATGGATGTAGAAACGTTTTTCAAGGAGACGTATGTGGACTACATGATAAGTGAACTGGCGCGTTTTGGATCTATTCAACAACAACTGGAACACTTTGACATCTATTGGGAACTTGCTCATTTCACGCTGAACGTACCGAAATTACGTGAGGATTTCATCAAAGAGTGTGTGCTTTCAAACATTGACGGAGCTGAGGAGTTTGATGTGGAAGCAGCATATCACTTCGCTCGATTTGATCCAAGACTGTTTTATGAAGTGAGAGAGTGGTTAATCTACATTGCAGTATAATGACAGACATTACATTGAGACAATATATTGTGCAAAAGACATATTGTGAAGAAATGTTATTAGCTGTAAAAAAGTTTGCATGTTTAGTATGTCCTGCTTGTCAAAATGAAGAGTGTTCAGAACATACTTGTCATTCTGCATGTGTCTATACATACTGGAATGAAGCTAAATATTACATTCATTTAGATAAAGTGTTAGATAATGCAAATCAACGTTGTGAAAAATATGGTGTAGATGCTATCACATTTGATGAATTAAGTAGTTGGTTAATGTTCATTGAAGATCAATGGACTCCAATTATTCACACCATTGTATCAATACTTGATTTGTAAGATATGTTGACAAAATGCAAGATGTGTTGATAAAATAAAATGTAAGATATGTTAACAAGTGTTAATCATTTAGTGTTAACATGTCGACGTGGAAAGACTACCTAACCAATATTTATTTTAAACCTGGTCAACCCGGGGCATTTGCTGGTCCATACAAACTTTATCACATATTAAGAAAACATGATCAACCAGTCACTCATTCGCAAGTGAAGAAATGGTTACAGGATCAAGATGCCTTCAGTTTACTACAACCTGTAAAATGCAGGTTTAAAAGGCAACGTGTCATTACACGTGGAATTGATGACATGTGGGATATTGATTTAGCTGACATGGGAAACATAGCTTCCTATAATGATGACACCCGTTTTTTGTTGGTTGTCATTGATGTGTTTTCCAAATATTTATGGGTGCAGCCAATACCTAACAAATCACATACCAGCGTCATAGAAGCATTTCAAAAGATTTTTCATGAAACACAACGAAGACCACGAACTCTAAGGTCGGATAAGGGAACTGAATTTAAAAACAGATGGGTAAAAGCTTTTATGAAGAAGGAGGGAATACATGCCTATACGACAAAGAATGAAACCAAAGCCAACTATGCTGAGAGAGTCATTCGTACTCTAAAGGGAATGATGTATCGATATTTCCTACATAATCAAACGTACCGATATATGGACATTCTTCCAGACTTAGTGTATAATTACAACCATTGACCACATGGCTCCCTCCCTAATAAGTATGCACCTGCAGACATTCGTAAAGACATTGAATCGAAAGTGTGGAAATATATGTATGTAGACAAATTGAAATTAAAACCGAAGAAGAAAAAACCCTACAAATTTAAAATTGGTGATCAGGTTCGCATTTCTCACATAAAATATGTATTTCAACGAGATTATCATATAAAGTGGACGCAAGAAGTCTTCATTATCACACATCGTTGTAAGAAGCAAGGAGTACACTTGTATCGTGTGAAAGACTTTTTGGATGAAGATATTGATGGACATTTCTATGAAGAAGAACTACAGAAAGTGACAAAAGATATTGAATCAGTCTACAGAATTGAAAAGGTTTTGAAAACACGAAAAAGACGAGGTGTTAAAGAATTATTTGTGAAGTGGTTAGGTTGGCCAAAGAAGTTTAACAGTTGGGTGAAAGAAACAGATATTCGAAAATGAAGCATCCATTCACATGTTTGGTCTCTGGACCTACAGGCAGTGGTAAAACTTCTCTAGTTAGAGAAATTCTAGAACAAAAGTTAATTAAACCCTCTCCAAAAACCATTTTATGGCTCTATGCAGCAGATCAGCCTTTGTACAAGGGAATGAAAGGTGTGGAATTTTACCAAGGCATTCCAGATGACATTGAAGAGCGTTTTAACCCGAAAAAGCCAAACTTACTCATCATTGATGACTTAATGACTAAATGTCATAGTGATGAGCGTATGACACGTCTCTTTAGTGTTGGTAGCAGTCATCAAAATCTTAGCATTATTTTTATTGTACATAATTTGTTTCATCATGGTAGAGAAATGCGAAATATTAGTTTGAATACGCATTACATCATTCTGTTTAAAAATCCTAGAGACAGTCAACAAATAAGTACATTAGCGCGACAAATGTATCCTGGAAAAAATCTCAATTTCTCATAGAAGCCTATCAAGATGCTACGAGCAAACCTCATGGGTATTTATTCATTGATTTGAAGCCGAAGACAAATGATCAACTACGTATTCGTACAGGCATTTTACCAAAAGATACACATTACGTATATGTTGATAAGGTGGCGTATGAACAAGAACCAAGTCACTTGACCATTCGCAGCCAAGATGTCTAAACGTATTCAAGCGAATCAACCATTTCTTCACTTGCTCGCACGCAGCGGGCCTAAACGACGTAAAACCTTGCTACAACAAGCTACTAAGGAAGAATTAGCTAGCTTGTTTGAAATTTGTTTGAATATATTGCGAGGACATTTACCCTTAAGCTCAAAAAGGTATAAGGTATTCAAGCGTGAACGTCATACCCTACGCACACTGGCAGATAAGAAGATATCACTTCAAAGAAAAAAGAAGTTGGTTAATCAGAAAGGAGGATTCATTGGAGCTATTGCTAAATTTGCATTACCATTGTTAGCTCAGTTGCTGTTAAAATGAAACATACTATGAAAATGGTCCTCATTCCTGAATATGAATATAAAACGTTGTTAGAAAAGAAGGGAAAAAATAGTGAAATCAAAACGAAAGTGAATAAACTTTTACGTGGGAAACGAACTCGTGAAAAGGCAATAGAAATGTCTCAAGTTCTTGGCCGTCATTTACGAACAATTCAGTCGCAACAACAGCGACAAAAGTCTGTTACATCATCCAAAGCAGAAAAATCAGAAAAGTCCCAACAGTTTCTAAGCCATTTTCAACCTATTTATCATGTAAAACTAACACAACTTCTAGCAGAACTTAAGAAGTATGGTACGAGATGGACAGATAAAAATGAACTTGTTTTAAAAACGGGTACTGTCATTACAAATTCCAACATTATTGATTTGTTGAAAGAAGCATTGGTTGCTACAAGAAGAAAAGAACGACGAGAACCACCGCATGGTTGGAAGCAGTTTATTGAGGAAATTGTAGATGCTAATATTCCAAAAACTGTTTTTGGTAAAAAGACAACTCGTGAAGATATTACAAAAGAGATACAACAACGTCAACAAAGATTGTTTCCAGAAGGATGGGAAACTTTTTAACATGGATTAAAGAGTTATGGTGTTGTTGTTGTAAAGAAAATGGAAATAAAAATACTATTCCTGTAAAAATTAGGTGTGTTAGTGCTTGTTGTCAGGGAGAAGTAGTAGATACCAATGTAGATCATGTAGATAGCAATTTAGACGACAATGTAGACAACAATGTATACAACAATGTAGAAAGTGAAGATGAAGAGTGTCAAACATGAAGTAATGTATATACACATCTAGTCTATCTACATCACATAAACGATTTAGCTGTCATGGAGTCAACAAGTTTTTACATTACTTTACCCAGCAATGCTAGTATGAACTATTATCCCAACAACAAGACTTCGAATTATCAAATTCGTATGCCTCGAACCATCTATCTGAACGGAAAATATGAAGTGGCTTTAGCTGAAATTCAATATCCACATACATGGACAACCATGAGACATGGAATGGACTATTCTATTCAGTATCGACAACAACCACTGAATGATATTGTTCTTGACACAATCAATATTCCTTATGGTTACTACAGATCCATACAAGAGATATGTCAGGCAGTCAATAAAGAAGCAACTAATTCTATGAAAGATGACCTTAAAGAAGCTATTCAGATAAAGTATGATAAAATTAGACGACGTGTTTTTCTATTTCTAAATTACGGTTTTGAAGTGTCATTCTCCACTGGATTAGCTGAGATTTTAGGATTTATCCCAGATCAATGGTATACTGAAACGTGCACAGCTGAACATAAAGCCGATGTGAAACAGGGATTTTATACACTTTATGTGTACTGTAGTATTTGTGAGCCACAAGTTGTTGGTGATTATTATGTTCCTTTGCTACGTTCTGTTGGAATACAAGGACATGATGGAGACATTCTCATGAAAACTTATGGAGAACCGCATTATGTTCCTGTAAACACATCCAAATTTGACGTGATAGAAATGAATATTAAGGACGACACAGGCCATAATGTTCCATTTCAAACTGGAAAGGTGACCTGTAAACTTCATTTTCGACCAAAAGCATTATGAAAGCATACACACACAATCCATCTATTTATCGCAACCATTTTCTTCGTCAAGTGGGTGGAGAATTACCAGGATTTAAAGGAGCGCGAATACAATATGGAGATGGTATTGGTTCAATACTGGGATTATTGGCTCGAAAAGCTATTCCACTGCTTAAGGCAGGGGCTAAAATCGTTGCACCACATCTTAAAAAGGCTGCAAAAGATGTCGCGAAAGATGTTACAGGTCGAGTAGCACAACGTATGTTTGGTGATGAGTTAGGAGGGCAAAAGAGAGCGAAACCAGCAAAACCTGTCAGAAGGCGAAAGGCAGCTAAACGGATAACATCAACAAAATATAAGAAAGATATTTTTTAATCATGTCTTTAATTCATAATCATTCTTGTGAATGTAGTCTTTCTCCATTAGAATGGTTTCACATACCACCAACGCAAACTGCTGTAGAAAAAAGTTATAATGTAGACTATCAACCAATGACTACCATTAGAGAGGGTGCTCCAATAGAATTCTACATTCCTGCGAGTACCGAAGAATATCTAGATTTAAAGAACAGTAAACTCCATATTATATGTCGCATTGTAAAGGCTGATGGTACACCGTGTGGTGTAGATGATAACGTGTCATGTATCAATGATTTGTTTAATGGGTTATGGTCCAATATTGAATTATTTCTAAATGATCGATTGGTATCACATAGTAACAATACCCATGGTTATACCAGCATCATATCTCATCTCATTCATGACTCGGAAGAAAGTCTCCATTCTGAGCGCTCTATGCGTCTCATCTATAAAGATACTGCCGGGTCAATGAATACTCATGAGGTGAAAAGACCTAATCATGAAAGATATGTATCAGGTTTTCATGTAAATATTGAAGGTGGTGATATAGCTGAAACAGGAAATAATGGTTTACATAATCGCTATTTGTATACACGTCTAAGCCGTGAGTTTATGCTTACAGGTGGTTTAAGGGTAGATTTGTTTGAGCAGGATCGTTATCTTCCCAATGGTGTTAGTATGAAATTACGTTTACATAGACAAAAAGATGAATATGTATTAATGGCTGCAAATAATGGTTTTAAAGTAGAAGTGGGAGAAGCGTTTTTAACCATTCGCAAAGTGAGGGTTAGTCCAGGTATTCAATTGGGACATGCAGATGCATTGATGAAAAGTCCTGCTAAGTTTATTGTTAATAGAAAAGAATGTAAAGTTTTAGCTATTCCAACTGGATTTCAATCTTTTGTCAAAGATAGCATCTTTTTAGGCCAATTACCAAAACGTATTGTCATTGGAATGGTTCATAATGAATCCTTTGCTGGAACAGTATTGAGAAATCCATACAATTTTGAACATTTTAATCTTAACTTTATGCAGCTTTACTCTGATGGTGAACCAGTCCTATCCAAACCTCTCAAGCTTAATATAAATGAAGGCAAATATCTTGATGCTTTTGAAACTCTTTACAAATCTTTTGATAGATTGGATGGCGAGAAAAGTTCCATTATAAAACGGGAAGATTGGCCTAGAGGTTATTCGTTGTTTTCTTTTGACTTAACACCTGATTATGATGGTGCTGATAATTATGCCCTTATCAAACATGGGAATTTGAGACTAGAAATGAATTTTGCTGGTGCCTTGCAAAATACAGTCAATGTTATAGTGTATGCTGAATTTGATAACATTGTTGAAATAAGTGCAAATCGTAGCATTCAATTCGACTACCAGTCATGAACACGAAGCAGATAGAAGCCATCCTATCCCATGATGCCACGACAAAAGACTTGTTTCAAGGTGTGTTTGCCATGGACCAGTTACCATCTTTACAACGCGGTGCCTATGTCATCAACACAGACGATCATGATGAGCCAGGAGAGCATTGGGTGGCAGTATATTATGACGAAGACCCTGCAGAATATTTTGACTCTTATGGACTTTTACCTATAGACAGTCGTTTGAATAAGTTTTTAAAGTTTAATTTCATTTATAATTCAGTTCCATTACAAACACCAATATCCTCTACATGTGGATTTTATTGTATATATTATATAATTCAAAGAGCTCGAGGACATAGTCCTTTTGAAATCATTGATGTATTAAGAAGAAGTGATGGTGATTTTGTTGTAAAGGATTTTGTATATAGACAGTATAAACCATTATTTTATTGATGTTGTATTAGTTAAGTTGTATTAGTTAAGTTGTTGGTAATTGTGAATTGTATTATGAATATTGTAAATAAACAAGACAGTTTTATACAACATTCTTTTTTATTGTGTTATACATTATTTACATTTTAACAATTATTTTACAAATACATTCAATACATCGATAAACACATGCCATTCATACCAATCTAAATTAATATATGTATCATAGACATTACATCCACGTTTGTAAATGCTATGAAAACTAGAATAACACTGTCCACTACCAAACTTTATTATTTTAACATCTTTGTGTTCAGACAGTTTCAGTTCATATCCATGATCATTCATGTCAATGTCCATCACCATAACACACATGGGATGCGTCAGTTCAATGGACTTGGTGCCTCGCATGAGTTGCACTCCTTCCTCTTTGAATTCAAGCGTCAGGTTCTTTCCAGTCCAATGCTTGTAACAGAGCGTGCCATTCCACTGTGTTGAGGGTGATGTAGTCGTAGCATTTTGTAAGCTCGTCATATTGGCGAAATCGTACAAACACGTCTAAATAGTTCTCAGTCACACGCACTTCTAAATCCTCTGAGAGTTTCAGGAGAAAGCCAGGTATCCTCAGCTTCTCTAGATGGTATTTCAACACAGATTGTTCGTCAGTTGATAGAATGATATACTTTCCAAAATGTTTTAGCACGATGTCATCATATACGTTTCTCAGATATGAGAATCCATGCGTAATGGGTTCATATTCCGATAAAAAGTCTTCCATCTCGTTCAACAGTCAGATGAACTATGAGCTGTCTCCTTGTCTGCAAAGACGTTTTTTTATGCTCGCAAGATGGTGAAGAGTGGATGTTGTATCACTTCTAGGAATCGTAAGACTGCGCGCCAGTTCTTGATTCAAAGATGATCAAATCTGTATATGGTGTATCTGGCACAACTCCCTTATAATCCTCTGGATAATCCTGTAAAAGATTTCTACAGATTTCTACACGTATGTTAGAATCATATTCAGCCACCGTCACTTCCACTTTATTTTCAAGTCTACGTTTAAACCCATGTTCAAGTGGTATGTTTTTAAAGTCTTTCCACACTTCAGGTTTAAACCGATGATAACTTGTCTGAGAACCTAGTATCACTTCATTCCTATCATTTACAGTAAGGTAAGCACCACGGTTCAGCATGAGTGCATTCATGTTTTTACCTTGTTATGAGCCGTCTTCTTGTCTGCGAAGCCTTTTATCCACTTCTTTCACTTGCTTCTTCAGCATTTTCCATTCAGGTATTGTCAGCAAAATTCCCTTTTTCGTTGGACGGTTTTTTCCAGTCCCCTCATCTCTCAGGTACTTGCGAATGTTTACCACTCCTTCATTGCTTTGTTTCATAATCTTGATATACTTTCCATTTCCTAGAGAAAGCATTCCATCCCACGACTGTGGTGTTGGTGCTGTCTCCACTTTCAATTTCTTGATGGTAGTGGTAGGATTTTTCATTTTTAAGTCTTTAACTGCATCTGCAAGAGTATCCATATCAGTTGTAGATCTCTTACGACTTTCACGTTCCATGTTAACACTTCAATGTTCACACCTCAAATAACTCTTCCGTTGGAGGACCTCCCCCTTTTATACCACAGCCTTGTAATGTCCATGCGCTAAAGTGGAATAGGCATCATTCAGCACATATCGCTTGTCGTCATATGGGGAGAGGGCTACCTTCCTCAACTTCTCCGAGAAAAGCTGGTGACTATGACTTCGAATAATGTGTCCTGTAGCCATCGTTTGAGTTTTCTTAAACAAACTGTCTCTATACTGCACATGTTTAATACGTCTTTGACAAGCTCGAGTGATGCCTTTAGCTGTATGTTTTTCTTTCCCACCGCACAATAAACTGTACATTTTCGGTCTGAGTCCAACAAACTCTTCAATAGGGGCGCCTGCCGTCTCATCCTTCATTTTCCCAAGCACTTTTTTGTTCACGTTGGAATGTAGGAAGTGATCTGGCGGATAGTCACTTGTGTCGAACAGGTCAGCATCTTGCTGCATATCCTTGTAGATATCTTCCGTTTCTATGTTGTAACATAGACTGTCGGTGTCGCTGAACAACAACTTGGCATTGGGATACTTGACCATGATGTAGTTGTAATGAAAGTTGAACATAAGCACTTTGCTGAGGTCGAGAATGGTAAACCCAACTTGAATGGGTTTATCCAGAAGCAAATCCACTTTGCGTAAATGTACTGCGGTCAAATCTTCGTGGAAAATTTTGAATTTGTGGAAAGAAGGTTTGGCTACAAGTTTCTTGAACCGCTTTTCCTTGTGAACAAGTTCAACATTGATTCGCTTTCTCACATTTTCCATGGTTTTGCCAAACACCGAGTTGTTCATCAGTTTGAAGAAGTCTTTCTCAAATGGGTTCTTGGCCAATTTTCTCTTTTCCGTGTTCAAGGTAGTGTATTTTGCCAACCATTTGCTCTGTTCAAACATGATGGCGCGATGAACTTTAGTGACTTTCAACCCCAGTGAGACGTACTGTTGTAAATTCCTGTAATGAAGTACATATTTCTTCTTGTCAGACAAGTTAGGAATGAGCTTTTCACTGGATTTCTCTTTCATGTTTATATCTTTCCGCAGCTTCTGACTGTACTCTGACAATTCTTCAACTTTGACACATTTCCGTTCTGGAGCCACTGGGTAGTGATTATGATGATCATGGATTGAATTTGGATATTCTAAATCCACTTCCAAAATGAATCCAATGTCATCATCTTCATCCACATCCATGAAGTCAATGGATTCTGGCTCGCTCACCCACATGAATCCTCTTTGTGGCATGCTTTGTGACATGGCCCAACCATACAAGTTGTTTGCGTCGAGGTACATCAAATAGTTGTTTGGTATCTCAGAATTGTAATCTGCTACGTAGGGATTATTCGCTTTCGCATACTTGTGTGTGATCACGGATATTCCTCCACGTATGCCTTGCTCAACCATTTGGTACATGTCAATGTCATTGATCAATTCCAACTTCACGCTTTTAACATTGCATCCCACGACAGTCCTGGTGCTGTATAGTAATGAGCAGGATCCAATTCATACGTGTTGAGGCATACTTGACGAAAGTTTTCAAACACGTCAGCTAGTAATAACACATCTGATTTCAGGTACAGGTCGTGGTATTCACCAAATGTGGTACAGTTGAGTGTATCCCATACCTTCTGTGCATGCGCATAATCCTCATGCTAATGTCCTCTTCGCTAAGCTGACTATAAAACTTATCCTTTGATGGTAGCTGTGTTTCAGCAAACTTGGATGGTTCGTCCACGTAATCGTAGGGGTACACTCCCTTTCTCAGCAGCAAATCTTGTTGATCACTATCGTGAATGTGAGAGGTCATGTTGTAGAAGTTATCTTTCCCTTCTGCTGCAAGGCTGGATACCAACTTCTGTAGAGAGGTACTCATGAACTGAAAGCTGTCTGTAAATTTCAGATTGCTCATGGTGAATGCAATATATTTTTCAATGGTGTTGGGAATGACTGTAATCCTTTCGTTTTTGAATTTTCCAATTTCCTCCATGATCAAATGACTGTCATAGCCTCGCAAATTGTGGAAAAATACGGGAATGATAAAAGAATCTTTATCCCCTTGCTGATCTTTTCTAAGTCGGAATTGTAAGTTGCATTCATTGTGCGCTGCTCCACGATATTTGCCATTGATGTGGTCATGATCTCTCACACGATCTGCTCCTAGATGTTCATGACAAATGTAACAATCAGTGGCGTTCTTAAAATTCTCTTTGTCTTCGCGAGTCATCACCATTTCCTTTGGTCGCTCTAAACCACGTACAATACGATCACGCTCATTCACCATATGGTCTAAAAAGACTTTCACGGCATTGTCTCCTCGATACACGACTGGTGCACGTGTATCATACTGGCTGACAACCACATAGGCAAAGCTGTTTGGACGATGATGTTGATACTTGTCTCCTTCTTCATGCTTTTGCGTGAAACATTCAAAGTCTGCATAAATCACAAACGGTGCTCGCTGTTGTTTGGCTACATTCTTAAACTTAACGAATGGTTCCTTCGGAAATGATAAACGTTGCGCGCCATGCTTGCCACACACTTCACGATGCTCATCTAAAAGCTCTTGTCGCATAAACCCGTGAAGACAGTTGAAACAATAAAAAGCTGCACCATTATGCTTTGATCGATAAGACATAAGTCTGCTGAAATTCTTGATGAGACAGTAATGCCTTTTCTTGTCATTGCTAATCAAAAGCAAGTTGATTTCTCTGGCGCTGTTGGCGCTGGTGTTTCGACTTAGTTGTATGGGAACAACGACATCATGTTCATATCCAAACACGTTAATGGACACATCATTCTCCTTTTCAAACTTTGGAATGTCTGTAATCGGTGTTGGAAATGTTATGCCTTCTACCTTCAATTCGTTCTCAAATGGTGTGTAATGACTCACGCGATATGGGTGTTGATGACGATCTTGAGGGTGAAGGTGAGCCAATACAGACCATAAGAAGCACTTGTTGTCTTTATTCTGAATGTTTAACACACACAATGTATTCTTTACTTTCTTCGGCAGTGGGATAAAACTGCTTGCTTCCAGAGGCGCTGACGTAGCTGTATGTACTTCAATGTACAGTATGTTATCCAATACCCAGCCAGAGCCTTGTCGCTCATGTTCATCAAACTTAGTAAACAATTCTTTATAGGCGTCTGGCAAGTCCTGCTCAATATCTGCTGGGTTGTATGCTGTATATGTTGGACTGCTGATAAATGAATTATCCACTTGTTCTACCATAACACCTTCAGCATTCGCTGTCAGTTTCTTGAAACGTGCATGAACGACAATGTACCATTTTATTCCATAGTTTAAGGTCTCCAACAAATGTGCCTTGATACGGTTCTCTTGTTGTCGCATTTCAAGCAGTAAATCCGATCCATCCTCAGACTCAAATCGTCTTTCCTGCGCGTTTTCTCCCAGACTAACCCTTCTACCTCTCCCTACTTGTCCTGTTTTTTCTTTCTTTGAAGCATGTTCTTCATGAGACGCATTTTCCATCTCGGCTGGTATGCATGCATGTGCCTCATAAGTATCCATAGATGGAAATATTTTAAGGCATTCACAGCAGAGGAACGGATCAGGTCTGATAACACCATCTTGTACCGTCTTTCGTCTCTTGGCTTCAATCATCTCAACAAGCTCTTCATTAGCACGTTTCATCTTAGCTGGTTTGCATGTATGTGCTACGAACAATTCCAGAGATGGAAATGTCACATTACAATCATGACAGAAGGCTGATGTGTCTGAATTAGATGCCATTGTTGTTGTCACGTCAATTGCTTAAACTGATATGATGAAATGTAGGTCTCACTCATCCTATTTATACCGCCTAGGCATGTACTGCAGAGACATCTAGCGGAGAGCGATGTGTTCTGACGATACCTGAAAGCATTAAGAAAAGAAAAGCATAATATATTTTCAAAGAAAAGTAAATTTTGGTTTAGAACCCTGATTTTTACCCTACTACACCATAGTAAAATGTTCAAACTTATTTTCTACATCATATTTTGTCAAAAAACAAAATTTGCTAAAGTTGGTCTAAAACCCTCATTTTTACCCTACTACACCATGGTAAAATGTTCAAACTTATTTTATACATCATATTTTGTCAAAAAACAAAATTTGTTAAAGTTGGTCTAAAACCCTCATTTTTACCCTACTACACCATTGTATAATGTTTAAACTTATTTTATACATTATATTTTGTCAAAAAACAAAATTTGTTAAAGTTGGTCTAAAACCCTCATTTTTAACCTACTACACCATTGTATAATGTTTAAACTTATTTTATACATTATATTTTGTCAAAAAAACAAAATTTGTTAAAATTGGTCTAGAACCACCATTTTTCCACTACTATGACTTTAGAATATTCAAATAAGTAGCGTGCTAAAAATGTTCAAACTTATTTTATATATCATATGGTGTTAAAAACTAAATTTGTTAAAGTTGGTCTAGAACCACCATTTTCCCACTACTATAACTTTAGAACATTCAAATAAGTAGCATGCTAAAATGTTCAAATCTATTTTATATATTATATGGTGTTAAAAACTACATTTGTTAAATGTGTTTTAGAAGTGTCATTTTCCAACTACTATAACTTAAAACATAACATTGGACTTAACGTAGGGAAAATCCCATTCCTTCTCATATTTATTGATCGTTCCCACACTCTGAAATTATCGATCGGTTTTCCCTCACACTCTGTACACATGTACTTATGCTGTGTGTGTGTGTGTGGTTACTGTAATGGGAAACCATTGAAATATGACTAATTAAATGTTATCATAATAATAATAATAAAAAAAAAAAAAAAAAAAAAAAAAAAAGTCACTTACCACGACTGTTTTTGCCAATTCGTCTCCAATCTTTCACTTCCTTTCCAAAGAATAACCAATCGTTCACTTTCCTTTTCCAAAGAATAACTAATGTTTCACTTCATCTCCTATGTGTATTCCAGTCAATCCTTCACTTGTTCTTCAACAGCACAACACAATAGGTAAGAGCAACTGTTTTCACTTTTTTCCCCTGTGTATCCAACGGCAGTCAGAGCGTGAATGATGCATATGTGCACAGACAATGTGCTCTTATAGGAGTGTTGAATCATAACCTGGGGGGGGGGGGGGGTCCCATGGTATATGATTCTTGACCAGGGGGGGGGGGGGGGTCAGTCCCGACTGCCGCCTGGGGGGGGGGGGGGGGTCCCATGGTATATGATTCTTTGACCAGGGGGGGGGTCAGTTCCCGACTGCCGCCGGGGGGGGGGGGGTCCCCATGGTATTTGATTCTCTACCGGGGGGGGTCTGACAGTATGACGTCACAAAGTGGCGCAATACTCTCGTTTTTTTACCCTACTTCTACATCAGCCATGTCCCTTATTTGGTCGGCAAGCCGTGTCCCTCTATTTGGTCTACAATCTGTGCCCCTCTATTTGGTCTACAAGCCGTGTCCCTCTATTTGGTCGGCAAGCCGTTTACCTCTATTTGGTCGGCAGGTTGTGTCCCTCTATTTGGTCCATATACCGTGTCTACAAGCGGTGTCCCTCTATTTGGTCTACAAGCCGTGTCCCTCTATTTGGTCCGTAGGCCGTGTCAATCTATTTGTCGGCAAGCAGTATACCTCTATCTGGTCGGCAAGCCGTGTCCCTCTATTTGGTCGGTAGGCCGTGTCCCTCTATTTGATCTACAAGCCGTGTCCCTGTATTTAGTCGGCAAGCCGTGTCCCTCTATTTGGTCTACAATCTGTGCCCCTCTATTTGGTCTACAAGCCGTGTCCCTCTATTTGGTCGGCAAGCCGTTTACCTCTATTTGGTCGGCAGGTTGTGTCCCTCTATTTGGTCCATATACCGTGTCCTCTATTTGATCTACAAGCCGTGTCCCTCTATTTGGTCGGCAAGCCGTTTACCTCTATTTGGTCGGCAGGTCGTGTCCCTCTATTTGGTCCATAGACCGTGTCCCTCTATTTGGTCGGCAAGCCGTGTCCCTCTATTTGCTCGGCAAGCCGTGTCCCTCTATTTGGTCCTCAAGCCGTTTACCTCTATTTGGTCGGCAGGCCGTGTCCCTCTATTTGATCTACAATCTGTGTCCCTCTATTTGGTCTACAAGCCGTGTCCCTCTATTCGGTCGCAAGCCGTGTCCCCCTATTTGGTCTACAAGCCGTGTCCCTCTATTTGGTCCGCAAGCCGTGTCCCTCTATTTGGTCTACAAGCCGTATCCCTCTATTTGGTCGGCAAGCCGTGTCCCTCTATTTGGTCGGCAAGCCGTATCCCTCTATTTGGTCCGCAAGCCACTTATGACAGCGGCCATCAAATTCTTGCTTGCAGTGTTCGTCTGCACACCCGAATGGCCGTCGCCTATCCCTTACACAAGATATATACAAGGATATCTGAGTAAAATTGCTTGAATTGACTTTTTTAATGCAACCCGAAAGACAGCTCGGATTTGTAGAATTCGAAAGGATATTAATATCGCTGTTTGCAGCTGTAACAGAGACAGAGATAGATAGATAGGTAGATAGATAGATAGATAGATAGATAGATAGATAGATAGATAGATAGATAGATAGATAGAGACAAAAGGGGTCTTTTGCGCCGCACATACTCGGATAACCCGAGCTGCTGGAGGGCAGTTTCGAGGTTTACGCACAGCTGCTGGAGGGCACTTTCACGGGTTGTGCCAAACAGCTCCTTCAGGGCACGTTCGAGGTCCTGTTCCAATCCAGGGGTTATTTTTCAAGAAGCTGAAGGGCAATTCGTCTTCTCATAATTCTTGCCTTTTGTATATAATGTAGCATTTTGAGGTATTGAAATACTGTTAAGTGTAATATATTCCAGTATTGTTCCCTCGTCTCGAACAATCAGAATTCAGTATTTGTTTGCCTTATGTGATAAATCGATTTGAGCTTTGAGCTTCAAAACGTTATTACTTGAGTAGACTGATCCACTTATTTGAAGCATCCAGTTTAAACGATCTGTATTGTGTTGTCAGCTCGACTTCTTCTGCCTGGGAAATGAGTAAAAACATTGACAGTGCAGAGGTTATTCCCTCGGCCAAATGCGTTTATGTTATTTGGGGAATTTGCTTAATTTTTTAAGCCTTTTTGCCTAGAAAGCACAAGAGCAACTGTCCATTCCTGAAAGCTCCGGGATAGCTCACTGCAGCGGGAACAACACGTAATCCTCTTCCTGAGAAATGCAAAATAAAATTATTAAGCGATTCCCCCAGTCTGAACTTCTGCGCACATTCATTCTATTTTTCTGCAATTTCCTTTCCTTCGACAAGATTAAAAGCCTTAGATTTGTTGGACTCTGCGATCTTTTTATTTGTTATACACCTTTTACTTAGCAGGATTTATATTCAATTCTCGTGTTATCACGTATCAGCTTTTATTTTGCATCCATTCTCGCCATATCACGTCCATTCCTTACCTCATCATTATTTTTATACCTCAAGTTGTTTTACTTAGCCCGAAAAAATTTTCACGTCTTCTAACCGTCCATTTATTAAACCGCACCATTATATGGACCAAAATATTGCGAAATCCCCAGACATCGCAGTATTTACGACATGATGTGACAGTAACGTATTTACGATATCACCAGACGACACTGCGTTTATGGTGTTATTATTGCCATTGGGTGCATCCTGACTACAACTGACAGAGCAAATTCGTAACAATAATGCTAAGTAGCCTTAGAGCTCGTTCAACCATAATCTGTTACAGTAATATAGTAAATATTTTGATATATCGCCACGTTTTTGTTGGATTTTCATCTGATTGATTTTGTCTGAATGTTTTTTGAGTTTTGTTAACTAGTGGGTGGGTTCCACCAAATATGCTGTGAGAATCCATAATATCAACGCCCAGAATCTCTCTCTCTCTCTCTCTCTCTCTCTCTCTCTCTCTCTCTCTCTCTCTCTCTCTCTCTCTCTCTTTCTTTCTCTCTCTCTCTCTCTCTCTCTCTCTCCAACTCTCTCTCACGCTCTCTCTTCAACTCTCTCTCACTCACACACACACACACTCTCTCTCTCTCTCTCTCTCTCGCTAACCTTCTCTCTCTCCCTTTCTTTCTCTCTCTCTCTCTCTCTCTCTCTCTCTCTCTCTCTCTCTCTCTCTCTCTCTCTCTCTCTCTCTCTCTCTCTCTCTTCCTCTCACTGATACAATGCTTCACCTGGCCTGAGAATGTGGGACGCAGGCAAACTAAAAGCAAATCGTATATTTTTGTCTGTTAGCCTGTAAGGTGAGTTGCCTGTTAGCCGTGGGTCATCGCCATGCCAATAACATCCATCCATTTGTTTCTTGGATGTCCAGAGTTTCCAAATATGCAGCGCCCAGTTGTCTAATTTGTTTCCCTCGATGAACTGCTCTGTTCTTCAAAATGAAGACAAAGTAGTTCTCGCCAGCATGATCACACAGCTGTAATTAGGAAGAAATTAAGAATTTGGCAAACATTTTGTTTGTTCTTGTGGCTTTATATTTGCAAGGAGCAACTGTACTCAACTAGAAAAGGGCTTTAATGCCTAAGAACATGAGGAATTTAAGGTTTTTAGCTCCAATATACAATATTTTAATGCCTTGAGCAAGACCGTCTGGCGGCGATTACGGGCAATATGTCGTTGTGAGGCATGGCGAGCATGACGGGTTTACTAATATAGATGAACATGATTACTTTAAAAAACACACCCTTTTCCCATTTTATGTGATATATTTACTTATTTCATGAATGGAATGAGGATCACAATGTAGTTATATTCATATTACACTGTCTGGGTAGGTGTTACTTGCTGTATGAACGGGTGTGAGCCATCCATTTTTTATATTACATGGTTTTCATGAAATAAGTGTGAAGCTTTCAACTGACGACACTGAAAAATGTGCGATACTAAAACAGGTCACTTGCATCAGTCACATGACAAGCTTCATTCAGAACATTTGAAACTTAGCTCTTTGAATTGTGTTGTGCATTTTGACACCCATTTATGCGTGCATTAAGGTGGTTCTTAAACTCGAACAACGAAACAAGTCGTTTAGTGGTCTTTCTTCTTGTGCCTCAGGGTCCAGTAAATGACTTGCTGGATTGTTCTTCTATAATAACCTCATCATATTTACAGCACAGCAGAAAATAAACAAAACCACTTTTCAATTGTCCCGTTTTAAGTGCTTTCCATTTTGAAGAACCCGTGACACTGGTGGTCTTATTGCCGGTGGTCTTATTGCCGGTGGTCATATTGCCAGTGGTCTTCTTGCCGGTGGTCTTATTGCCGGTGGTCTTATTACCGGTGGTCTAATTGCCTGTATTTGATGAGGCAAAAGAAAAACCTACTACTCTAGGAAAATATATATTACAATAAAAGTTCCAGTTATTTGGTGGTATTATGCACGTTGATTGTCCATATAATAGCGCTTGATAGAGAATGAGTTCACTTTTGAATTGACTTTTTATTGAAACACCTCCCCCCCCTCCCCCCCCCTATGGGGTATATTATAGGGCAATGGGATGCTAGGACGCACAGTATGAATGATCCAAGCCGATGCCATTTGCTTACAACCCCTGCTTCCATACCCAAGGTCAAAGGCGATTCCCCACCACCTCCCCCGCCCCCTCCCAACCCTCCCCATTAACCCACACACGTTATCATATTGTTTTCTCCTCTATGTTTGACCAAAATAGCACACAATAACAGTAGTATTTTCGGTATCAATTGTTTGAAGAAAACAGACAAAATGTTCAGTCACAAATTAAGGCGTTGCATTACGCTTTATTGTGCTCCCGTTCTAAAATAAAGTTCTTAATGGCCATCAACATGACAAAAGTAATACCGAGGTTCCATAAAAAAAACACCTAAGTAGTTGGAAACCGAAAGTTTTGGGCCAACCCCCGACAGGAAATTTAGAAAATTTTGTTTTGGATGACATATTGTTGTTGGTTGTTAATTGTTGTTGGTTGTTGGTGGTTGGTTGTGGTTGGTTGCTTGTTGGTTGGTTTCATAAACAATCAACACTAATCAACAACCAACCACCAGCAAACAACCAACAACCACGACTGACCAACAACCAACAACTAACAACAACCAACCAACAACAACCAACAACCAACACTAACCCAGCAACAACCAACAACCAAAAACCAACAACTACCAACAAACAACGACCAACCACAATGAACCAACAACTAACAACCAACCACCAACCAGCAACCAACCAACAACAACCAACCAACAACCAACAAACAAACAACCACTACCAACAACAATATGTCATATAAAACAAAATTTTACTAAAATTTCCTTTCCCCCGGGGGTGGTGGTCCAGAACTCTCTTTTTCAAACTACTCACCTACGATTTGTATAAAAACAGTGCACTGTGTAAAGGTTTTTGCTATTCGATCGATTGTAATCTGACGTATAATATGGAAATAAACACAACTGGAAAAACAAGCTGGAATGTAATTCTCTTGTATCCCCTATCGTATAGTCACTAATGAATTCAACGGCACCCGTTAACGGCAGGAATTACTCCAGAGACATGTTTTGATTTCAATGGACTGCTGTCGATCTTTGATACTTATTTGTTATTACTGTTGGTTTGCGTGCGACCGAGAGTTCAATATACTGCTTGCTTTTGAAAATGCAGGCCCCAGTTGTGTTCTAAAAATAAACCACTCTGGCACGCGAGGATGATGTTGGGTGCAAAAGGGCGGAGACACGGGTGTAGATGTAATCATTGAATATGGATAACCCGTACCAAAGACTGTTTACTGACACACATATAAATTATAAATTGAAATCCCACCAGAAAAGCACTGGTATGACTTTCCAAAAAAAATGCATGAATCAGTGTGCAAATTGCATTTTTGCAACGTGAAATTAGCTGACAAAAAATACACTTGATTTATTGCTCAGTGGAAGCAAAATGTGAGATCTTAATTTCAGAATTTTAGTGGGGCGCTGCAACTATCCCTTTTTTCTTTATTTTTTAAATCATAGTTCACTTTGTTTTACAAATAAATCAACCATTTAATTTCTAATTACTAATTTACTGATACAACATGTTCTGGCCTTGACTTTGCTGTAGGTTCACCTTTCCGTGGCGCTGGAAAACGATCGTATCGGCGCTTTGTAGTTCCCGCTCATGACACGTGTCGTCACCAAAACAAGTCTTTCCACACTAGTTGTTCGGTGTCCAACTTCCGGGCCAGGGATATCACTCACGTAAAAACTTAGTTACCGTGATTTTTAAAACGATTAAAAAAATGCTGGAGTGTCAAGTTTGAAATAATACCTCCGCCCCCCCTCTCCCCTTCCCCCGAAAGAATCACCCTTTTGAGGGATACTTGGAGTGTGCGCGGAGAGAGTCTGGTCTACAATTACCCCCCCCCCCCCCATCCTTCTCCACGACTTTTTAGACACGTATGGTAATACATATGGTATAAAGTGCCCCCTGCAGTACAACTCCTGACATCCCCTTCCATCCCCATCCACTTCATTCCTCAAATGACTACTGTGTATTACAGCATTTTGGAAGAAATATGATTGCAGTAGATTGATAAAGAAATATACAAATGTTTTCTACTGGTGTCATGCATCATGCAAAAACCACGCTCTGACGTCGAGATGGTTGTGTTGTAGATGATGTTTGCAATAAGGGCTGTTCCATTACTTTGTGTCATCCACAAAGTACGTCCGCACAGAGGGGGGGGGGGGGGGGGGGGGAGCGGGTTCACAGTCGGTGAGTACAAGGGAGAGTGAGGGGGCCCGGACTGCTGCGCACGGACGAATTTTTTTAAACATATATCGAACATATTTGATGCAATTAAATAACCTAATACATCGACGGACAAACTAAATATGATACTCGTGGAAACAGGACAACTCCCACCCGCAAACTCCCACCCGGACAACCCCCACCCGGACCACTGCCACCCAGACAACTGCCACCCGAGCAAACTCCCACCCGAACAACTCCCACCCGTGCCAACTCCCACCCATGCAAACTCCCACCCGCACAACTCCCATCCGGCTTTTTGAAAGAAAAAATATATATTTATACACACATTTATTTAGCAATTAGCCTAGAACAAAAATATATTAACTTATATTACACTCTTGTCCAAAACCGATGTCCGTGTGACAAATCCATGACTTCTACATGTGGATATTATGCGAAATCCCACGAAGGTAGTCGATAATATGTCGATTCGCATAATCCGCTGCAATTGTTGCGATTCTTCGGCTCGTTTCGCGGTAGGCGCGCCTCGGCTGAGCTGCATCGTGACCTCCTAACATCTGCGTCAAAAGTACATTATTCAATGCTTGTTCCCCTTTGAGCACATTCAAGAACCGCCACAGATTCGGGTGGTGTGCGGTCACAGCCGACAGCATCTTCCTGTGCCACCCTTCAACGTGATTGTTCGTCTTCGGAAGCTCGTTCTCTATCCGATTGGTCATATTCCAAACACTGTGCTCAAACTTTGGTGGAGCCCTAGCCCTTCGTCTTGCTCGCGGGCGCCCGATGTAATTATCCTCAAAGTAATCGAGCACAGGGGCGAGTCGCTCTGGCGCCTCCTCTTGCAGCGCTTCGAATGCGCTTGGAACCTCATCCATACGACTTCAGTAGGCAATTGATGATTTGGCATAAAAGAAGTAAATTGCAACTGATACAAGTTCAGACGACTTCTGTATGTGGTTGATCATTCTGCCTCAACACAACCAATTGCAATTAAACGGGAGGGAATTGGTACGCTAACTTGTCGAATATTATACGGGTGGGAGTTGGTCGGGTGGGAGTTTGCACGGGTGGGAGTTGGAACGGGCGGCAGTTGTCTGGGTGGCAGTTGGCTCGGGTGGCAGTTTTCTGGGTGGCAGTGGTCCGGGTGGGGGTTGTCCGGGTGGGAGTTTGCGGGTGGGAGTTGTCCTAGACTCGATACTCGTGTTAGTACAGTGGCTATTTTATTCACATTTTAATGTATGTTAGTATGTACACTTTCAACTTTGTCACTGATTAATTGGCATTATAGCTTTTTTTAAATAAATTGATATTTTCTCAATAGGGGTGGGAGGTCTAGCCCACTACGTACCCACTGAGCACAGGGGTGAAGGGGTCAAAATTGACAAATTTTTATGTACGTACTTTATGGATGGCCTCTTTCTATGTGGAGGGGCAACTGAGCGTCACATTTTTCCAGTCCATACCCGACAGATAAGACAGATAAGATCTAGAATGGAGCTGCAAACAAGCCATTAATACAAACAGTCAGATATAAAACCTATGGCTGGAACAGAGGATTACTTCAATGCCAGCCATCCCCTATGCTCCGTGCGAACAACACCCCCACTTATCACTCCCCCACCCCTCACCCCCACCACTCCCCCACCCCTCACTCCACCACTCCCCCACCCCTCACCCTTCCACTCCCCCACCCCTCACCCCATCACTCCCCCACCCCTCACCCCACCACTCCCCCACCCCTCACTCCCACCACTCCCCCACCCCTCACCCCCCCACTCCCCCACCCCTCACCCCCACCACTCACCCACCCCTCACCCCCACCACTCACCCGGCCCTCACCGCCCCACTCCCCAACCCCTCCCCCACCACTCCCCCACCCCTCACTCCCACCACTCACCCACCCCTCACCCCATCACTCCCCCACCCTCACCCCCACCACTCCCTCACCCCTCACCCCCACCACTCCCCCCACCCACCCCATCAGTGTGAAATTCACTAACTAAAATAATTACAGTATTTTGACGAAAATATTTAACAACTGGCTCAGTATCAAGCAATTTAGAACTGGAAATGGTGTTGAAAATGTCAGCACAAAACAAACATACTTACTTTCACAGAAAGACACTTACTTTCACAGAAAGATACTTACTTTCACAGAAAGATACTTACTCTCAAAGAAAGATACTTACTTTCACAGAAAGATACTTACTTTCACAGAAAGATATTTATTGTCACTTAAAAGTTAGAAAATTAGCTTTCTTACTGTAAAATGTGCAGCTCCGACAAAATTTCGCTAAAAGGATCTAAGTGACATGTTAAAATTATTAATTTGGAAAAGTGGACTTCGCAGAAGAACACAGCTTAGGAGCTTGTATTCCAATAAGGGGGTGGCTCGTTTGCAGGCAGGGGGGGGGGGTGTTTGCCCTAAGCAGAGGCGTGTTGTTATTGTGTTGTGTTCGTCATTGCAGATTCCAACTAGAGTTGTCCTTTGCCGGGTGGTCAGCTGTATCCATAACTACGGAAGTGAGACACTTGTCTCAGGAAATAGCCAGCTCCAGGTGGGTGGTGGGGGTGGGAGGTGAGTGAAACTAAATAGGCCAAACGAGGGTCCAATGTGTTGAGAACAATGTACCCCCCACCCCAATCCCCCCTCCGGTGGAGTGGGGAGCATATTGATGTGGTCGCTCTGTCACAACAGATATGATGAGTATAAATCATTTGCAGAGATGAGGATGAATCAAAATACAGTCCTGGGGAAGGTAACAAAGGTAACAAAACTGTATCGCTTGGAAATAATCTCTGGAGCAGCCCGAAATGTCTTGACAAGAGTTTGTGTTCTCTTCTTCACTTTTTAAGCATTAATCTATACAAGTTCTTCAGAATGAAAAAGGCTTGATTAAATAATAGCTAAAATTCATATTATTGGACCGCAGGCTTACACACACTATTATGCCACGTAAATAAAAGTGCGTGTCTTTTAGAACCCCTTGAACAGACCACCCCATTGAGCCGAACATTAAACCACCCGCGTCCGCGTGGCGCGATCATGATATGAATCATGTGTGTTTCAGTTTTTAGTTCATATTTTTCACAAAGCAACGATCTATAACTGCCTTTTTTAACAGTACAAGGTCTTTGTTTTTATTTGCCCTTCATGTGGCCCCTCTGTGAAAGTAATAGGCAAGAACAGTTCACGAAAAGTAGTTATAAAGAAGTCAATTAGTTTTAGGTAATTTGATTGGGCGACATTGTTTTGACTGGCACACGGCATCAGGAGATACGGAAGTCTCCGATCGTTCCGTCTCGTGCTACCATAGGCAACAGTCTATCTCCGCAGTAGTAACTTCATTACGAAGCTTTATGTTACTCTTTCGGGACCTGTCCATAAACTACATATCAAAAAGGAATGGGCCGTCGAAGTCACACATTGGCAAACACAAAGATACCCTAACCCTTAAAAGCACCCCTCCCCCACTCCCTCAACCCCACACTCAACGTGCCCCACACACTCAACCCCACCCTTCCGGTTCACCCACACCCTCGTCCCCACCCTCAATGTGCCCCACATACTCTACCCTACCCGAGTTCCCCCCGCTCACCCGCTCTCTCACACCCTCACCCTCATCCCCACCCTCAACGTGCCCCACACACTCAACTCCCCCCAGACCTCCCACGCTGACCCGCTCACTCACACCCTCACCCTCACCCCCACCCTCAACGTGCCACACACTCACCCACACCCTCAACCCCACACTCAACGTGCTACACACTCAACCCCACCTCCCGCTCACCCACACCCTCAACCCCACACTCAACGTGCCACACACACTCAACCCCACCACCCGCTCACCCACACCCTCAACCCCACACTCAACGTGCCACACACCCATCCCGACCTCCCGCTCACCTACACCCTGAACCCCACACTCAACGTGCCCCACACATTCGACCCCACTCTACCCCCGCTCACCCATACCCTCAACCCCACACTCAACGTGCCACACACACTCAACCTCACCACCCGCTCACCCACACCCTCAACCCCACACTCAACGTGCCACACACCCAACCCCACCTCCCGCTCACCTACACCCTCACCCCATCCCTCAGTCCCCTCACTCGCTAACCCACACCCTCACCCCATCCCTCAGTCCCCTCACTCGCTCACCCACACCCTCACCCCATCCCTCAGTCCCCTCACTCGCTCACCCAAACTCTCACACCATCCCTCAGTCCCCTCACCCGCTCACCCTCACCCCATCCCTCAGTCCCCTCACCCGCTCACCCACACCCTCACCCCATCCCTCAGTCCCCTCACTCGCTCACCAACAACCTCACACCATCCCTCAGTCCCCTCACCCGCTCACCTACACCCTAACCCCGCCCCCGCTCTCCATCTGTACTCTCCATTACCTTGGTAAGCTGCACATTTGCAAGGAAGTTGCACTTTCTGTAATTACGCTGTTTTTCTTTCTTGTTATTTATTTATTATTTTTTGTGTGATAATTCGCAGAAACCTATCTTAGCAGCTGTTTACCACATCTAAGAAATATCTGAATTCTGTTGATTATCCACAATAAGTTTGTACGCTTTTCAAAGTAGAGAATGCCATATGAGCACTACCTTTCATCACAATGCCCGCTCCCTCCACCCCCTCCACCCACCCACCTACCACCATGATGCTCGGTGGACATAGGTGGAATGAAACATCTATCAGTCGTTTGACAAAATTGTTAAACTAGGCATTTCAGACATTTTTCATGAGTACAGCATTTTCTTGTGTAAAATTAGCTTGGCCGCTTGAAAATGTCAGTCTAAATGCAAACAGCTGAAAAGCATTTGTGCTTTATTTGTGAAAGAAAATTCTGTCAAATAAAGATTTCGTTCTCTTCACATCGCCACAGTAATGGACGTTCATCCTTTTATAGGTCAGCCCATCAACACGGAGGCGGTAGAATATATCATTCCAAATGAAACTTTCAATTTTTAAAAGTGGTCGTTTCCGAATGAATAAAAAGATTATTCCCTCCAAAAGAAAAATGAAAGTAGAAGAGTGTTCAGCTTGAATTTCGTACATTTGAAAGTCTGTAGCAAGGAACATATGCCCATATTTACGGTGTCCGACCCAAAGCGCCCCGGAACAAAGCGCCCAGTGAATAAAACGCTCCGGAACAAAGCGCCCATGGAATAAAACGCTCCAGAACAAAGCACTTATGGAACAAAGTGCTCCTGACAAAACGCCCCGGAATAAAGCGCCCCGGAATAAAGCGATCCCGGAATAAAGCGACCCCGGAACGCAGCGCCCGAAACAATGACCCCGTGGAACAAACAGCCTCGGAACAAAACGGCCATGGAACATATCACCAGGGAACATAGCGCTCCCTGAACAAATTGCCCTTGGAACAAAGCGGCCCGGAACAAAGCGTCGCTCGAATAAAGCCCCCCCCCCCCCTATTTTTGTAAAGTAAAAAAAAGCGCAGAACTGAATTCATTACAGATATCTTTAAATAAAGCAAACAATGTTTATTTTAAATGTAAGTTAAGACATCTCTGATATATCAATATTTATTAATCAAACGATGCGACAGAGAAACATCATTGAATAAATTAAAGATGTCCCTTCAGAGATACATTAAAGTTGGTAAATATGGAATCCCAACCCAAAGCACACCAGGAACAAAACGCCCTTCCCCCTCCGGAACAAAGCGCACCCGGAATAAATCCTGATAAATCAGAGATATCTTAACTCAGATTTAAAACAGCATTGTTTACTTTGTTTTAAAATATCTGTGATAAATTGGAGATTTCTCCAATTGATAAGATACAATCAGTCCAGTTCTGGTATCTCTGATTAAATGGGGACAAGCTGTATATATTTTTCAAACGTATTTAGACATAACTGTCATTAATTGAATCATTACAGTCTCCATTGAATTTAATATATTTCTATTTGAAGGAGAAAGATCGTCAACTTAAATTCAGTTTTTTTCTAATTCTTTTAAATACTTTTTAAGAAATTTCAAATATCTTTGGAGAAATGTCCTCAGAGAACTCTTCAATCATCTACAGATATTTCTAATTTAATTTAACATTTCTGTAAAAATTGAATAAGTATAAAGATGGCATTCCAAACACAGCGACAAACATGCCAAATAAGCACAAGCACACACATTTAAGTGTAGTCTTATAAATAACATTTTGTAATCAAATCTGTCATCAGACATTAATGCAAAATAATTGCAAGAACACGTACTTGACCCGATTTCTTCAGATCTGAAACAAACACGCGCACGCACACACACTCACACCCGCACACACAGACATACACATATAGACACGCACACCCACCCACCCACACACCCATACACTCACACCCAAACACACATATATACACACACAGACACGCACACCCACACACAAACATATACACACACGCACACCCACACACACACACACACACACACATACACACAGGACACCCACCTACACACATACACACACAACATACATACAAACATACAGACCGACAAACAAACAAAAAACAATGCCTTGAACGATAAACCTCACCGGTGGTCGTAAAGAAGTTCTAAGGGTAAATTCACTGCTATTAATAGAAAAAATACAAATTTAAGAGACGCAAAGGCTTTGCTTTCATTGCCTAAAACACGAATCAAAGTTCCTGTAATTTGCAAATAAATGCTTATTTTGGCGCTCTCGGAGACAGTGAAGGGGAAACGGTGTGGGCAATTAGTGAGTCTTGAGATGCAGAGTTCGTCTGCTGCAGCTCTTTAACTGGCAGTAGAAACGTGGCGGGACAAACGTAATTTACTTCTCCGCATTTTTCTCAGAACTTAAAAAAGAAGTTTATCTGGCATGGTTGAATTTGTTTTGCCGAGAAATTTCCCTAATAAAGGGAGAAATCGCAGGCAACTAGTAAAGGGGCCAAACAAAATAAAGTGGTATCCCGACATTTAGCCGGGCGACATTTAGTCGAGCAACATTCAGCCAAATCGGCATTTGCGACATTTGGCCAAAATATATAATTGTGTATAAGCTATTTCATTCCAGGGCAGCACTAACCAAATATCTGGTTTCAAAGGCACTTTCCAACCGGACATTTTCCAACCAGTTGCCAACCGGACATTTTCCAACCAAGGCCTTTTTTCTCGAAGTTCAAGAAGTGTTTGATTTTACTTGGTTTTTTTTATTTACTCAAATGTTTTAATTACTTTCGTAAGAGTTCTTTTGAAATTGAAGTGCGAATTTTTCACTGGTATTGTTTTTATCAAGTAGCGAGCCATTCATACACAGCAATGAGGGCTTCTCTGTTGATAATAGTCCATCTGGATGTGGCAAGTTCTGTCCACATCCCCCGTAAGGTATTGTGCATAATCCACATCCCCCATAACGTATTTTGCATAATCCACATCCCCGTAAAGTATTGTGTATAATTCATACCCCCATAAGATATTTTGTATAATCCACATCCCCCGTAAGGTATTGTACGCAATCCACATACCCCGTAAGGTACTGAGTATAATCCACATCCCCCGTAAGGTATTGTTTATAATCCACATCCCCCGTAAGGCATTATGTATAATTCACACCCCCATAAGGTATTTTGTATAATCCACATCCCCCGTAAGGTATTGTGTATAATCCACACCCCCGTAAGTTATTGTGCACAATCCACATACCCCGTAAGGTACTGAGTATAATCCACATCCCCCATGAGGTATTGTGTATAATCCACGCCCCCCATAAGGTATTGTTTATAATCCACATCCCCCATAAGGTATTTTGTATAATCCACATCCCCCTAAGGCATTGTGCATAATCCACATCCCCCGTAAGGCATTATGTATAATTCACACCCCAATAAGGTACTGTGCATAATCCACATACCTCGTAACGTACTGAGTATAATCCACATCCCCGTAAGGTATTTTATATAAAATCAATGTTAAGGTCGGAATAGGGCATCATTTTAGGCTTGCTGGGCCAAAAGTCAAGCATTCTCAAAAAAGTACCCTAACATTTGTGACTCTCTGACGCAAAATGTTTGGCGTCACCTATCGACAACAACATTAGCGTAACACACAGTCTCAGACATCCCCCAGCCCTAAACCCCCCCCCCACCCCTACCCCTTCTCAGTACGGACGTAGACATACTTTATTGATAGTCCTAAAAGAAGTCTGTCACTGCCTGTAGAAGAGACTGGCAGACTCGATTTTAATTAATACGCAGTCTGTTGTAGCAAACATTTGCGTTTTTGGAAACAGATGCAACTTGATTCCTTTAAACACATCAAATTACAGCGATCTCCATTTTATGCTGGTTCACAGTTTAGTCGTTGAACCCATAGGGACTATAACTTGATAGCTGTGTTATCTTTATTGACTCAAACAGAATTTATGTATTAATAGATTTTATTTTTATTTCAAATGTGCTTCTTGAAAACATGGTCTATTATTTTCTTCAGAATGTTTTAAATTAAAAAGCTTATAAAACTGTGGGATATTGGTTCGTAAATAGACGCGGGATTCCGACCGTTACAGCAAATGTGACACTCTCACGGTGAAAGTGGAATAGGATGTTGACGATGATCTGTGATGGAATAACGAGTTTAAGGGTAGTATCTGTAGCTGGCGTCTGAATGGTACACACACAGCAAACTGCTCAGCCCACATCTGATAGGCAGAACAATGGCGAGGCTATGCACCATGCAGCCGAAGGGACTTAATTAAGCGGCGCTCGCGCGCTATAGAAGAGCTGGAGCTTTAGTGCAACTATATCTGTGCGCTATTCGCGCGGAACAGGAGCACTTAACGCCAAAACTATTGAATAAAAGGCACAGGCGAAAAAAAAACCGGACAAGTGCAATGAAATCAGTCGCAAGTCGCCTTCCTCTTTTCCAAGGTACAAAGATTAGTCTAAATTTAGAGCTAAAGAATAATTTATTATGTCTATTTGGTGTCTAGAAATATCGATGCTGTGAAAGGTGTGTTTCAAAACAGTCGTTTTTCACACGGCAACAAGAAGGCATCCTAAACATGAATTATTAAACTGAAAGACGCTTGCAATGGAAATGATTTCACTACTATAAATAGCCTTCTCAGATCTAGGATAAGATTTAACTTTCTGATCAAATTCACAGTGCGTTGATTATTTATGGCAATTATATTGTTTAGTCCATCGTTTTTATAGACTGTGTGTCCTTTAACAGACACATACGAAGCATAACTTCTGCGCCTGGATTCGAAGAAATGAACACGTTTATGAAGAGTTGGGTTTAACAGAGAGGTGAGATATTATCACGAATTGTTGTCAGTCTTATTGTATAAAAGCCTAAAATTGTTATACGCAGAATAAACATTTTGATAACTTTTTAAATTAAGAGAAGTTTAATCTGGTTTGATGTTGCACTTGATTCCCCTATATCAAGTTTAAAAAAAGAGAATTATATATTAATAAATAAACAAACGTGAAAGCAACTGTATTCTGAACGACACAAAAGACACGTAATGCACCCTGCACGCGCATTTGTTGGCATGGAACAACTCGGGTTTCAATTATAGTTAATTGTTGCTATTTTTAAACAAGAAGAAATAAAAAAGGAGGTGAGATATTAAATGCGTTCGCTGGTGGATTATATGCTCTCTGTTGTTAAAACATCGTAGTTAAGAACAGTTAAATGATTCAGTGACGCATATATATATATATATAAATATATCTCAATTAAAAAAAAGAAAGAATTATATTTACTAACAGGTAGACTGTAGTTATTTCAGTGTTAACTGATGTAAATACCAATAACATTTCAGCTCTCGTTTATTTCGATTTTTTAAGCAGGTTTCTCTTCACTAATAAAGGAAATCTTTGTTGCGACACGACAATTTTGTGTTGTTTGAAATGGAATTAAGCCTTATAAACACAGACATATCGTTATCTAGGGCACATCTGAAAATAGATACGTCGGAATTCACGCATTGGATAAGATATGCATCAAATTAAAAATTTAGACAGTTACTAAACAACACTTTCTTTTTAAAATAATGCACGAGGGTTTGAATATGATCCTAGGAAGAGTGAAAATGATACAGATCTTTTTTGAAATGCACTGGAGAATCTCTCAGTTTATCCCTCAACAAGAGATATCGTTTCAAGGGCATCATTTTTACATCACAGTGTTATTAAAAGTGTCTTTTGAGGGAATACTATGGAGGGGACACAATAGCAGACGTTTTCACAGATAAATTCATTTTAGGACACAATAAAAAATTTAATTAACAAAAAAACGCTGGAATAGCACCAATAGATTCAAATAAGGGCAGTGATATTTAAATGTCGCGAAAATGTTGCTGCATGCTAAGTGCTTTAACGGCATCAAGAAGGAGATTGCTTGGCCTTTTTTCTTGTTCTTTTCTTTTCTTTTCTTTTTTTTTCTTTGAAAATAGCTATATGGGGTCAGATAATGTTATATTCTTGGCTATAGCAAAGTATTAAGAAAATGTTTACTTTTGACGATGTAGAAATTATAAATTTTACGGACTTTGCTACAGAAACATAAGAAAAAATGTAAGTGCTTCATCGTGTCTTCAGACTTTTTGTCCTCTTTAATAACCTTTTATCCATAAACACTTCAGCTGAATGTTAAAGGGTGCCAATAACCCTGTTCTAACCTACGCCAGTGACGTGCGTTGTGAAAAAAACTTTCTAATTCAATGCAATTAAGTTGTGCATTATCCGTTTCTTGAGCCTGCTCTTTCATTGGAAAACTGTATCCAATATTTCACCATATGGCAGGAAGACATCTGCTTCAGTCAATTTCAAAGAAAAGAGAATAAAGGTAATGTCTAAAATTAGATTAAACTGTGACGTTGCCAATTCCATCTCAAAGATGTGTGACCGGATTATAAATACTAAACAGCAGCTAGTTACTAATCTAAATGCCTAAGAAACTGAACATCCGTATTTTGAATAAGAAAATATACTGAATTACAAATTATGGAGAAGAAAGCTTGTTATGATGTTCTTGAGGGTAGCAACGTTTGAGCTATCGAATATACATTGTATTTCTAATTTCAGATTGAAAACAATGACGTTAGTGAGGAGGAAGAAACAATGAGAACTGACTGATCGACTAACCCTTTGTTCTCTTCATAATTGCAGGCCGTAAAAAGTGACACCATTTGTGGACAAGAAGAACGGGGAGGAAACTATGAGTACTGATTCCTCGACTAATTCCACATTCTATAACGTACAGACGGAGGCACAGAACAACTCTGCTCACGTGGACAACATCACAGCAACTTACACGATGAGCAATATAACCTCACCAGACAGAGCAAGGAATATTTTCTCCAAATACGATCTAGCATCGTTTATGCAAGAATTTTGCCCGGTTGCAAACAACGTGGATCGTGTTGCCACGGTGATATGGTATATAATTGGATTTACTGGAAATATTCTGGCTGCCAAAATATGGCTAGAAAAACGCATGCGCACAAATAATTCGTCTGCGGTTTACTTAGCAACTCTGTCTATATCAGACCTACTATTTTTAGTTTTGCATACTTTGCAAGAATCGCAGTACGCATGGGGACACAAGACATTAAACCACGCCGGTCTGTGTGAGAGCTACTTCATGTTCTATTTCGTTGTGCAGTACTTGTCGCCGATTCTAGTGTTGGCGTTTACGTGCGAGCGTTGGATAGCCGTTTGCCACCCATTCAGCAAGGAGAGATTTTGTACAACACGCAGGGCTACATGCGTTGTCATTTTACTTGTTTTTATTTGTTTCGCACTTGGATCCATGCAAGCGTATTTATGGAAATACGACGCAGCTTCAGACGTATGCGAAGTAAGAGTGGACGCTCAGAAAGGGGCGACCTCCCTCTGGGACGTATGGACATGGACCACGGAGATGCTTGTTTTCGCTGTAGTTCCGTTAGTGATTTTAACCTTCAATATTCTAGTTATACGCGAAGTTAGACACTTGTCGCGAAACGGCCAGCGTATGATGATTTCTAGCCAATCACAGAACAACAAAAGCGCCGCGACAACCGTCATGCTGTTGTCGGTTTCATTTTACGTCATAATTACTGTACTTCCGGCGACAATTGTTTACGCCATTGTTGGTCAGTTCCCTCCCGGAAATCAATACATGACCGAAGACCAAATACGGAACGATCCCACGTGGAAAAGTTACTTTGGTTACATAACATTTAGGAAGTTTATAGAAGAAATATGTATTTCACACTACGCTTGTAACTTCTTTCTCTACCTGTTAACGGGACCTCTTTTTCGCAAGTCATTCTACAGAATGCTGCAAAGTGCCATGCCAAAAAAGTTTATCAAAGAGGAGAGTTGCGCCTCTCTTAATTCGGAGGGAACGCAGAAAACATCCCTTCGAAACGTCTATACGCCAGTTGCTGTAAATGGGAAAGACATTACGAAAGTCTAGCGTATATTTTTTGTGGAATGGTTAGCCTGGATACGTTCGCAGATGTAATCGTCTTCTGTAAATCAAGAACACTGTGGACTGTTAAAAGGAGTATGTTTCCAAATCCACCTTTGAAATTGTTTTATTTTGTCTAAATTCTCTTTTTGCCTTAAATAAGAGCTGATCGAAATAGAAGAAAAAGGGAAAAAAATATTTATTTATAGACTTGAATTACAGCAAATTCCTGTTAGAAATATTTCGGTGTTTAAACGAAGCTCCACAATTTTTCTCATTGCTTAAAAACAGATGCTCTTTCAAGTCGGGTCGAGGTGTCAGGATGGACTCGATACGACTAAATTATCTTGAGTTGTTGTTCAGTTGTTAACTTATGGTCAATTCCTTTCTTTTTCTTACAAGCAGCAGAAGTGGGCGCCATGGGACTTTGCACCAAAACATAAAAAAAAATATTACAGACAATTGTGTAACACGAAAGAACCTGGCAATGTGGGTCAGAGTTTTTGTGTTTATAACGGCAAGGATCTGTTAGTTTGGAAAGGAATCTTGTTCGTTGTAGAGAGAATGAACTGTACATGTGATGCGAAGTTTCAAATTCATTAGAATAATTACTGTTATTAGGTTGTTCTGATGAAAATGAACTGCAAATGTGGTGAGAAATGTATGTGGTTACGGATGAAACTGTAAATAGGAAGGGGATCAGGGTCGTTAGAATGAGACTCAACTGCACTCTGGCATTCAACTGAAATACAGTCATAGCTGTTGTTGCTAAATTTAGCCTTTTGATTATTTAGCACTTTTCCATTGTTGTTGTTCTTTTGGTCTCGTCTTTCTGTTTTTTTTTTTTTTTTTGTATATTGCAACTTTCATAACATTTGCGAGCAAGTAACAGATTCGATTCTTAAGTGCGGAACTGAAATACATCACGTGGTTCGAAGTGTATAAAACCGTTGTAGGTGCAAACCGACGTGCAAATGTTGATAAACTATTAAAATAAAGAGCCTATAAATAAAGTGTTTTATTGCTTGTGACACTGTGGCGTATCATGGAGACTTTCAAGTTCAAAAGGCCATCATTCCCTGAACCTGCATATGTAAACAAAACAAAACAAAAAAAAAAAACCTTGAGTATTGTCACGTGATTTGGACACATGCAGCAATCTGACTGGTCGATTTCCAAATCAATATTTTTCAATGTTGAAGAGAAACGTCAAAGTTGACAAATATCGCAATTGTTTGTCATCAGAACTCCAGTTATGCCTTGTAACAAAACAAATATTGACTTACTTCGAGTCAACATGAAAATATGAAAATGTTGACTTAAAGGTCAACATTTTCTTACTGAACAAGAGAACACTCCATGATGATTCAATATCTCCCAATTATGGAGGAACTTCAGATCTCTGAGGAAAGGGTAAAATCAACGTAAGATACAGCCTAACCATTTTAATACTTTAACATGGAGGATTCATATCGCTTATTTTATCATGAATGCGTACAACAATGGAAGTCGACAGAATTGAACATGCACATCTTGATTTCAATAACTTGATGCTTTTTCACGTAAAACACTTCAAGTGGGAAAAAGGAAACTTTGATACGGTTTCAAATTAAACCTGGAACGAATCCTCTTTTTTGTGGGGGGGGGGGGGGGGGCAATTGGCAAGATTAACATTATCACCATTCAAAATAAGTGACGTAATAATGTGGCAAGATTCATAAGCCATTTCGAAATGATGTATTTATACCTTTTAATTGTATATGTGTTTAGGACCCGTATTTATAGAGCACCATGAAGCACCACCGAATGGTGAGACTTTTTCCGTTGACAGTGCTATAAACTCTGGTATTACTCGGACGGACCCAGAATCATTTCACAGGCGCAGAAATTGGAGGCCGGGTGGAGTGAGTGTTAGGGGCAGAGGGCGGGAGAGGGAGGGGAAGGAGGGAGGGCTCTCGTAATTTGAATTATAGAAAAGCTTCGAATATTTGGTAATGGATCAGAACGGCTGGCATCTTTTGCCCGTTGTGGTTGAACGCAGATCTTTTGCCTTTATCGCTGCACACCATTGTCATTCCTGAGTATTTGCTGTGGCGTTCTCGGTGTTTGTGTAACGCCATGCTTAATCCCCCGCATGTATTAGAATGTTTGGTATTTAAACCTGTTATTTTTCCCATCAAGTTATTATCAGTAAATTTTAACTGAAATGTAGATGACATAAATTAACGAAAATGAATAATAAAAGAAAGAGAAACAAATTAACTCTAAATGATAAAGTCAAGTTAATAAAATCTAGCAATGGGAAAACAGTCAGAAAACTCTCTGAGCAATTCGGATTGGGGAAAAGCACAGTTTCAGACATTTTGAAAAAGAAAAAATTTTTGTTAAAAGAGTATGAGGAGTGTGACAATGCGAGAGTGAAGCGCCCCTATTTCCAAACAGGTAGCGAGGTCTGGACCCCTCTTGCAAGAAAGCATTATTTATTTTTTTTGCAAAAGAGTTAAGTCTTACTGATTTCAAAGCGTCAAATGGATGGCTCGATAACTTCAGAAAACGATATGACATTCGATTTCAGTCATTATCCGGTGAAGGCACAAGTTTCGAAGAACATTGTGACAGGCATTGCTATGTTTATTTGAATAAAACATTGGTTTATTGAAATGAGCCTTATTTTCCTTCAAATGACAGAAAAAAATTAAGTAAAATCACCCGACCCCTGAAATACCGGACACCTCTATATACCGGACAAAATCCACCAGTCCCCCCGTTGTCCTGTGTAGGCAGGTTTTGCTGCATTTTTTTTTAAAAGAGTCTAATTTCTTTGCGTAATTTCTTAACTGCATGTACCTATGTAAAACCAATAACCAAAAAGAACCCCACCCTCGATAAAGCTATCTATCGGTTAGTTCAGCATGTTGCATGTCATTTTACTGGAATAAACCCCACTCTGCAGTAACATACAGAAACTGCATTGACAGTCGTCAAGAGGATTGACTTCGGAACACAATGTCTGTTTTTGTTCTTTGTAGAGCAGTATTTGATACCAGGGTTTTATTTACAAATAATCGAATGACAAATATAACTACGGCGCGCTAAAATTATAAAAAGTGTTATCAAAAGGTCGCTATCTTATAATATTAAGTAGGTTATTTGCAGTAGAGGTATAAAGAAAAACGAATCGAATACCGAAAATCCTCGTTTAAGCTGAAGTGCTAAGGAATAAGTTACTTAGTGCAATGTAACATAAAATTCTTTACGTGTAAGTTCAGAAAAACCAGTGAAATTGTCAGAGAAAATTCACAATAAATTGCAAAATGAGATAAAAAGGGAATGAAAATAAAAACACATATAAGCTTTCCAAATATTTTTAAAAGTTTTAAATAAAGCTAAAAATTCTGAAAATATATTGAATTGTATTAATCATATTCTCGTGTATTCTCATTCAAAGCACTCCTTCTAGTCATGTAAACAGAAAAGTATTTTTGCTATTTCTCTTTAGTTGTTTTTTAGAGAAAAAAAACATACCCATGGTTTTCTCTGTGCTGAACATAACTGAAGCGAGCAAAAGCCGAACCAATCAAAACCGAACGTGCGACGCAGTTTGTTTTTTTCATTGTGAACACATATATTGCTCCGTGGGTATTACTTGTCCGTCATCCTTACATATAAAGAAACAGCAGAATGCACGTGTTAATAAAACTTGTTACTCAAGAATAACATTCTGTGCTATATATATAATAAATGTTATTCATTACAGAACATTCTTGAGTAACATGTTATGTTTATTTTGCTTTGTTTAAACATATGTATATAACTTATAACAAGACACACTATATCAAATCTCAAAGTTTGAAAATTGATTTTGTATTAAAAGAGCCGAAGACCAAAGACAAAGGGACAAAAAAGGCAAATATTTTTTGCCAACTGGGTAGTTGTTGTCAGATTAACAGATCAAGATGTGTGGAATTCCATTTTCACATTTATTAGATAATTATTAATATCAAGAATTGATTTTTGATTTCAAAAATTCATTTTTTTATAAAAAGAATTAATTTTTGCTATCTGTAATTATATTTTGCGATATATCTAAATGTATTCTTGGTCTCAAAAATATTTCTTGATGTCAATAAATAATTAGAGAGATTTATTTATATCAAAAATGATTTAATGATCTCTAAAATTGATTTTTAGAGATCAAAAGTTCAATTCTTGATAGCAAAATGAAACATTTGATATCAAAATCTCAATTTTGGGTTCAATAATTTATTTTCTTTTTATTAATGTCAACAATTTATTTTAGCTAGCAATATTTCAGAATGAGACTTTTTTACTTTATATTCTGAAATAGGCAAATGATTTTTTACCTCAAAAATTAATTTTAGAAACAAAATATCAATCCATTTTTTATATCTAAAATTCAGAAGCAAACATCTATGACTGAAACAATATCGGACTTATGTATATTTCTTCTTGCAAATTTTTTACAGCACTAAAAAAAAAAAAAAAGAAATTCTTGAAAGAAAACAAATTGTGTTCTTATTATTGATATCAATAATTCAATTTTTCATCTCGAAAAGTTTATTGGGAATT
This sequence comes from Protula sp. h YS-2021, assembly GCA_949752745.1. Lineage (NCBI taxonomy): Eukaryota > Metazoa > Annelida > Polychaeta > Sabellida > Serpulidae > Protula > Protula sp. h YS-2021. The sequence goes on along the minus strand of OX457024.1, from coordinate 17,191,250 downwards.
CGTTAAATTTGATGTGAAGATTTTTTCAAGTTTGTAAATTTGATATTTTGATCTCAAAAACAAATTTTTGCCAACTAAAATACAATTGATGAGATCTGCTTTGATTTATTGATATCTTTCTTTGTATTTTGATATCATAAATTAGCATTAAATGTTAAAGCTGCACTGCATAATGATGAACTGTTTGTGAAACGTAAGCTACAATTTAATACCTTCTGTGTACAAGCGTCGAGCGTATTGCACAAAAGCTTAAACCATACACAATATTCTAACGAAATATTTCGGTGACCCGGCATTGACCGAAATGCTTGCTAGCTGTTTTTTTGTTGTTTTTTGTGTGTGTGTGTTTTTTTTTTTTTTTTTTTTTTTTTTTCTTGTTGTTGTTGTTGTTTTCTTTGTTTTTTTGTTTGTTTTTTTTTTTTGTTTTTTGTTTTTTGCGTAATATAAGATTTAATGGTTTTATAAAACGTCACTGTGGCATAACACTTACAATGTCTATTTTTAAGTTGCTACTGTGAAACATTTGAAGTCATCCTTGTATGACAACGCGAGGGCGGAAGGCAAGAGCCAGAACATTTTAGGGTAAATGTTTCCTCTGAAGCAAAGGCCATTTTTAGTACTTGTTCTGCTTTCTGTAAATGTTTTTACTTTACAATTTTACACAAACGCGGCCGAAATTTACTCTAATTTTATCAGATCCGGCCACGTTAATTTTTTTATTTGCGGGTTCGGTGACCAGCATGAAAAGTAAAGTCATTTTTCTTCTCGCCTTAATCTCGAACTCAGGAAAGTTGTATCTTCGGAGAAAAAATAATAAACAACAACAATAAAAAAACCAGTAACAATAAAGGATAATCAGATGTCTAATCGACGTTATGTAAAAGGTGTACATAGAAGTCGAAACTGACGGTGTATAGATCTCGGGACAATAATAATCTAGAATTACCATCTTGACAGCGACAGTAATAATGACGTCACCCTCCATAACACCACCCCACCTTTGGATATTTCTGTACTGCAGCATATGAACGAATATTTCGAAAATATAGGTGGGAATAAAAACTTCCCCGTTGCTTTTTTTTTGGGGGGGAGGGGGGGGGTTGTGCATCCGACGATTAAACAATGTCGATTTTTCGACGTCTAACCAACGTCGGTTTCCCGACACTTATGCACCAAAGACGTTCATTAGGCGAAAGTTGCGTTTTGGTTGCGACCAAAAGCAACATATAAACAAGTTGCTTTCCCATTTAACGTCTATTCACTGTTGCATTAAAGACGTTGCTGAGACGTTGATCTGTGGTCACGGCCAATCACAACCAAAGCGCACCCCGAATTAATGTTGCTGTTAAGTCGGATCGACGTGGCAACCTCAAATCGACCTCAGATGAACGTGAGAATGTTTACTGGGAATGGATAATCTGATTGTGCTGCCAGAACGAGCACTCGGAAAACTTCCTTCGGTGGGGAGGGGAAGAGTGGGAGAAAGCATGCAACTCCAACAATGTTCACTCGTGAAAGACAAATGGTGGTTACGTGAATAAATCGGCGAATACGCGCCCAGCTTTGGTAGGTAACAACAGGTATAAGGCGAAAAAAAAAGAAAAAAGGGAATCTAATACGTTAAAAAGGTTTATAATTTTTTCGTTCCTCTTTACTTGTCTTTCGCGTAACAGCAACTGCACTTAAAACATTAAACTCTCAATCAAACTTCATTTCCCATGCTATTTTCTGTTCAAGAATTTGAATGGCAGCATTGAATGCTTCGCTTTCTTCAAATATATTCTTAAGTAATTCGCATTTGCAGACAAGGCAACTGTTTAGAAATCTGAAGACTACATAACCCCATTGTGTGGATAAAAATGGATCAGCCGATGCAATCGTCTAGGCGGAACTGTTGGGGGGGGGGGCACTCAGGAACCACATTTAGAACCAGTTGAATATGATGTCCTGCTCCGCTATTCACAAAAGTTAACTCTGTAGTTAACTGCGCACCACACAAGGGAAATCAGCTGATTTAGCTAAAAATATAAACAATTTTTACATTAATATGTTTTAACTTAAGGGCATAATTTATTAACTTTCAAAAGTTCTTTTAGCTGCAGGACCAGTTAACTGAATTCTCCGGCATTTACAGAAGTTAACTGAGCAGTCAACTGTACTCCTACAAGCGAAAATCGGTTGATCCAGCTGTATCAAGCAAACAATTTAGGTAAATTTTAAATTCTTACACAAAATATGCTTATAAACCTACTTTCGGATGTGCTGGTTGCCAAAGGAGAGGTTAACTGAATCAGTTAACTGCAAGTTAACTCTTGTGAATACGGCCCCTTGTGTTTTGACACATTTCTCTGCAACACCAGAGAATATCACAAAGTGGGACAAAATTGTTAACTAATAAGGAACACGCGAGAAGCATTTAGTTTCCCTGCTGCAAAGTAAACGTTTCAATTTTGTCATTACTTAGCTCACATTTCGACTGTTCAAGTCTAAATATAGAACTGAACCTCGACACGTAACGTGGGAGTGGGAGATATCTACTTTGTGTGTTTTGTCAAAATTTCTTGACAATTTAGAGAAAACATTAATGAAATTTTTAATTACTCTATGGTTGTCGAGCTCTCTGTGTTCACTTGGGGCAATTCGGTGTTGCTGGGCAACCTCTACGTGATTGCCAGACCAACCGCTTTAACCAATGGCACAACCATTGTCACCCCATCATGAATTTATCTGGTTTTTAGCTACACTTGGGGATTTTCAATCACCACAGATTATTGAATTCGTACGATTCGGTACAGTGTTTCCGTATGATTCCTTTTTTTTCGCCATAACCTTGCCACGTAAAACTCTGCTGAAACGGTTAGGGCTAGGACCACCAAATTTAGCACAGACATACCGTTACATATGTAGTTAGTCCAGCTCAGCTAAAAAAAAAAAACTCATTGGCATTTTAGATGCAAAAATGAATATTGAAATTTGGCCACTGAAGCCCATTATAAGGCAGGCATACGTAACGATATAGCTAACAGTGCAAGTAAACTATTGATATCTCCACTACCGACAAAGAGTGAGCAAATATGTGCTATGTGCTGTAACTTTTGCTGTTCTGCAAATACGTCAGCTGGAAAACTTGTCTCCCACGGTGATGCTCCCCGCCACACTTGCTTTTAGATTGTTCTCACATCACAAATGTCATTATGGCTTTCCTTAACTCGCTATAAATATGCAGCACGCAAAGAATGTTACAAGATTGTTACGACAGAACGTCACATTAATCTTATGACGTTATTATAATTTGTTCGTCCCAGCAAACATTTTAACGCTTCATCGACGTCAGGTTTCCGATGAGTAAGGAAGTCTACAAGACAATAATCAGTATATAGCAAAAAAAAAAAAAAAAAAAAAAAGCGCCCAAATCAAAGCACCAACGAGATGAGAAATCGAACATTTGACCAACATGGAATTTTTACTATTTTTTTTTTTATTTTCCTTTTGGAGGGGTGAAATTTGCAGCCAAGTTTTTGACAGAGGTTGTCTTTTTCTGCAGTTGCCTAAATAAGGTGGGGATGATCGGAGCTTCGCCCTTCAACTTCGGGTTCCGGACCATGCCCCCGGGACAATACCCGTCCCCGGATGATACCCCCGACAATACCCCTAGACCATATCCCCCTAGGACCATACTCCCCGTGTCAATACGCCCCCCCCCCCCTTCACCACAATATTTCCAATTTTCGACGTTACAACAAAATGAAAAGAAAGGTACAACGACAGGTTTATTTACAGCTACATGTTTTCTCTCCAACACTATGTTCGATCTTTTGATTGATCTATCGAGTCTGCGTTTCATTCACAGTCAAACCTGCAAGCTCATAGTCCACATCTCTTTAAAACTGGATACTGTGCGTATTCGACGAAGGTAGTCCAGTGTGTTGCGGTTTGCGAAGTCGCTAACAATGTTCCTAATGGTTTTGCGAGCTTTGGTGGTGTTGCGGTTCCGGGAGGTGACCAACCAGGATCTGGCTAAGGACCACGTTCAGATCCTGCTCCTTTTGGAGCACATCCAAAAATCGCCACAAATTTAGATGGCAAGCTGTTACAGGGGCGAGCATCTTCCGATGCCATCCATTAAATTTTGTGACTCCGAACAGGCTTAGCACAAACTGCAACAACTCCGTTGAGCAGCAGTTAATTGCAACAAATTGGGGCTCGAATTGATAATTGCAATTATGGAATGTATGCATTAAATTTATTTATAAACCTTTTAACCAGATCATAGAGGAGTTTTTGTGTACAATAGCTTTTATCAATGGATCACATGAGATGAGTTGCAAGTGTTGTGGAACTGCAGTTATACCTCCTTTCAACTAGATCATAGCGAAATGGCTTAGCTTTTAACTACAGATCACAGAACTGTATTGGTTTGTCGTTCGTTAATAAAAATCTTTAAAATCAAATTGAAAAAAAATGATGGTGAGGGGTGGGTATTGGCACGGGGGGGGGGGGGTATAAGTAGTAGGAAAACGACAGTTTTGGACCACTTGATGACGTCATACTGTCTGGAAGTGACGTCATACTGTCTGGACCGGAAGTGTTGTCTGGACCGGAAGTGTTGTCTGGACCGGAAGTGCTGTCTGGACCGGAAGTGAGGTCACGATAAGCGTTAGGATAGGCGCGGCCATCCATGACGTCATAATGAGGTCATACTGAGGTCATACTGAGGTCATACTGAGGTCATAATGTGGTCATAATGAGGTCATAATGAGGTCATAATGAGGTCATGCTGTGTGGCGGCTTCCTAGGGTTTCAGTCGATGATTGTCGAAGTCAATGAAGTCAAGCTTTCATTTCCGAAGTCAATCGACAACAGACCCTAAAAAGTGATGACCCCCCCCCCCCCCCCTCGAAATTGTGATTTTTGCATATTTATCCGTTTCAGACGATTCTGAACATTTTTCATTTTTTGGGTCGACCGACCCCCCCCCCCCCCCTCGAAATTGTGATTTTTGCATATTTATCCGTTTCAGACGATTCTGAACATTTTTCATTTTTTGGGTCGACCGACCCCCCCCCCCCCCCACCCTCGAAATTGTGATTTTTGCATATTTATCCGTTTCAGACGATTCTGAACATTTTTCATTTTTTGGGTTGACTGACCCCCCCCCCCCCCAGGACATACTATGGACCGACCCCCCCCCCTCAGGACATACTATGGACCGACCCCCCCCCCTAGGCGGCAGTCAGGACTGACCCCCCCCCCCCTAGGCGAGCAACATTCTGTCAAGTCAGCTTCAGTTCCATCAGAGGGGTATATAAGGGATGAGCATACAGCAGTGACAGTCATTTCGGTAAGTGGAGCAAGAGTTACACACTACAATTGAATCACATCAGATCCAGGGATGGCATCCAGTGACAACTGTTTCGGTAAGTGTTTATTGAAACTTTATAAATAAAAAGTGAACTTTAGTTATTTGCAAACAAACTTTGTAAACAAACTTTGTAAACAAACTTTGTAAACAAACTTTAGTTATTTGCATAATTGAAACTTTGTAAACAAACTGTGTAAACAAACTTTAGTTATTTGCATAATTGAAACTTTGTAAACAAACTTTGTAAACAAACTTTGTAAACAAACTGTGTAAACAAACTTTATAAATAAAATTTGTAAACAAACTTTGTAAACAAACTTTATAAACAAAATTTGTAAACAAACTTTGTAAACAAACTTTGTAAACAAACTTTATAAACAAAATTTGTAAACAAACCTTATAAACAAAATTTGTAAGCAAACTTTGCAAACAAACTTGACTTATTTACATAATTGAAAATTTGTAAACAAACTTTGTAAACAAACTTTGTAAACAAACTTTGTAAACAAACTTTGGTTATTTGCTTAATTGAAACTTTGTAAAACAATACCTTTCGTTATACTTGGTCGATTTATATGAAAATTTCACTGTTTGATTCAGTTTTATGTAAACTTTTGTTATAAAGTAGTCATAGGCTATTTGCGCAGCTAGCTGTATGCATTTTTACCGCCATTTTAACTTAAAAGTGACATAACTTTTGTTATACTTAACCAATTTGTATGAAAATTTCACCATTTGATTCAGTTTTATGTAAAGTTTTAACATGATCATAGGCTATTTGCGCAGCTAGCTGTATGCATTTTTACCGCCATTTTAACTTAAAATTGTGATAACTTTCGTTATAGTTGACTGAAAATTTCACCATTACAGTGCTTCTTCGCGGATGAATACCATTTGGCAGACCATTTAACTTCACCGCTAGATGTCTCTGCTGTGCAGCAGTACAACTGTAAGTGAAACATTCATATACACAAGTAAAATTCTGCTGAGTCAGCAATTTTAACAATTTTGAGCAAGTTTGAAAAGTTACACACCATATTTTGATTACATGGAAGTAGCATAAAAGCATGAGTGAAACATGTCAACTAGTCAACTAGTGATACATTCTGCTGAGTTAACACACCATTGAAGTGGTATAAAAGGAAGAGTGAAACGTATATTTTACTTCATTTCAGTTCTAGCAACAACGATGGCAACAGTCTACTGTCATGAATGCGATGTGACATTTCCATCTCTGGAATTGTTCGTGACACACACATGCAAACCAGCTAGGATGAAACGTGCTCATGAAGAGCTTGTTGAGCAGATTGAAGCCAAGAGACAAAAGACGTTACAAGATGGTGTTGACAGACCTGATCCAGTCCTCTGCTGTAAATGCGCCAAGATATTTTCATCTTTGGATGCATTTGAGACACATGCATGTGCTGAGATGGAAAATGTGTCTCATGAAGAACAAAGAAAGAAAGAGACAGGACAAGTAGGCAGAGGCAGAAGAGTGAGTCTTGGTGAAAACGCGCAGGAAAGACGGTTTGAGCCTGAAGATGGATCGGATTTGCTACTTGAAATGCGACAACAAGAGAACCGGATTGAGAGACATTTGCTAGAGACGTTAAACCATGGCATGAAATGGTACATTGTGGTACATGCACGCTTCAAGAAAATGACACCAAATGCTGAAGGCGTGATGGTAGAACAGGTGGATAATGCCTTCATCAGTAGTCCGACATATGCAGCATACAATCCAACGGATATTGAGAAGGACTTACCAGAAGCCTATAAAGAATTGTTTACCAGGTTTGATGAACATGAGCGACAAGGCTCTGGTTGGGTGTTGGATAACATATTATTCATTGAAGTACATACAGCTACGTCAGCGCCTCTGGAAGCGAGCAGTTTTATCCCACTGCCGAAGAAAGTAAAGAATACATTAAGTGTGTTAAACATTCAGAATAAAGACAACAAGTGCTTCTTATGGTCTGTATTGGCTCACCTTCACCCCCATGAGAACAACTCACATCGCGTGAGTCATTACACACCATTTGAGAACGAATTGAAGGTAGAAGGCATGACATTTCCCACACCGATTACAGACATTCCAAAGTTTGAAAAGGAGAATGATGTGTCCATCAACGTGTTTGGATATGAACATGATGTAGTTGTTCCCATACAACTCAGTCGAAACACCAGCGCGAGAGAAATCAACTTGCTTTTGATTAGCAATGACAAGACAAGACATTACTGCCTCATCAAGAATTTCAGCAGACTTATGGCTTATCGATCAAAACATGATGGAGCTGCTTTTTATTGTTTCAACTGTCTTCACGGGTTTATGCGGCAAGATCTGTTAGACAAGCATCGTGAAGTGTGTGGCAAGCATGGCCCACAACGTTTATCATTCCCCAAGGAACCCTTCATCAAGTTCAAGAATGTAGCCAAACAACAGCGAGCGCCGTTTGTCATTTATGCAGACTTTGAATGTTTCACGAAAAAGCATGAAGGAGACAAGTATCAGCATCATCGTCCAAACAGCTTTGCCTATGTGGTTGTCAGCCAGTATGATACACGTGCTCCAGTCGTATATCGAGGAGATAATGCTGTGAAAGTCTTTTTAGACCATATGGTGAATGAGCGTGATCGTATTGTGCATGGTTTACAACAGAAAAAGAAAATGGTGATGACTCATGAAGATGAAGAGCATTATAAGAACGCCACAGATTGTTACATTTGTCATGAGCCTCTAGGAGCAGATCATGTGAGAGATCATGACCATATCAATGGCAAATACCGTGGAGCTGCACATAGTCAATGCAATTTACAATTTTGACTTCGAAAGGATCAGCAGGATGTTGAAGATTCTTTCGTCATTCCTGTGTTTTTCCACAATTTACGAGGCTATGACAGCCATTTGATCATTGAAGAAATTGGAAAGTTAAAAAATGAGACAATTACAGTCATTCCCAACACTGTTGAGAAATATATTGCATTCACCATGAGCAATCTGAAATTTACGGACAGTTATCAGTTCATGAGTACTTCTCTACAGAAGTTGGTATCCAACCTGGCGGCAGAAGGGAAAGACAACTTTTATAACATGACGTCACACATTCACGATAGCGACCAACAAGAGTTACTGTTGAGAAAGGGAGTGTACCCTTATGATTATGTGGATGAGCCATCCAAGTTTGCTGAAACACAACTGCCGTCCAAGGACAAGTTTTACAGTCTGCTCAGTGAAGAAGACATTAGCGATGAGGATTATGCGCCTGCGCAGAAGGTGTGGGAGACATTCCACTGTACTACATTTGGTGAATACCATGACTTGTACCTGAAATCAGATGTGTTGCTGCTGGCTGACGTGTTTGAAAACTTCCGTCACGTATGTCTCAACACGTATGAATTGGATCCAGCTCACTACTATACAGCGCCAGGACTGTCGTGATATGCCATGTTGAAAGCGACAAAGGTGAAATTGGAATTGATCAACGACATTGACATGTACCAAATGATTGAACAAGGTCTACGGGGAGGAATATCTGTCATCACACACAAGTATGCGAAAGCAAATAACCCCTACGTAGCAGATTACGATCCCACGAAACCAACCAACTACTTGACGTACCTGGATGCAAACAACTTGTATGGCTGGGCCATGTCGCAAAGCATGCCGGAAAATGGATTTATGTGGGTGAGCGAGCCAGAATCCATTGACTTTATGGATGTGGATGAAGATGATGAGATTGGATACATTTTAGAAGTGGATTTGGAATACCCATATTCCAATCCATGATCATCATAATCACTATCCAGTGGCTCCAGAACGGAAATGTGTGAAAGTGGGAGAATTGTCAAAACATAGTCAGAAGCTGCGGAAAGATCTAAACATGAAAGGTAAGCCTAGTGAAAAGCTCATTCCCAACTTGTGCGACAAGAAGAAATATGTGCTTCATTATAGAAATTTACAGCAATATGTCTCACTGGGATTGAAAGTCACGAAGGTGCATCGTGCCATCATGTTTGCACAGAGCAAATGGTTGGCAAAATACATCTCCTTAAACACGGAAAAGAGAAAGTTGGCCAAGAACTCGTTTGAGAAAGACTTTTTCAAACTGATGAACAACTCTGTGTTTGGCAAAACCATGGAAAATGTGAGAAAGCGCATAAATGTGGAACTGGTTCACAAAGAAAAGCGGTTCAAGAAACTTGTGGCCAAACCTTCCTTCCACAAATTTAGAATTTTCAACGAAGATTTGACCGCGGTACATTTGCGCAAAGTGGATCTGCTTCTGGATAAACCCATTCAACTTCGTTTCACCATTCTCGACCTGAGCAAGGTGCTCATGTTCCACTTTCATTACAACTACATCATGACCAAGTATCCCGACGCCAAGCTGTTGTTCAGCGACACCGAAAGTCTTTGTTATGACATAGAAACGGAAGATATCTACAAAGACATGCAGGAAGATTCCGACTTGTTCGACACAAGTGACTATCCCCCAGATCATTTCCTGCATTCCAACGTGAACAAGAAAGTGCTTGGGAAAATGAAAGATGAGACGGTGGGCATTCCCATTGAAGAGTTTGTTGGACTTCGACCGAAAATGTATAGTATGATGTATGGTGGGAAAGAAAAGCGTACGGCTAAAGGCATTACTCGCGCATGTCAAAGACGTATGAAACATCACCAGTATAGAGACAGTTTGTTCAACCAAACGCAAACGATAACCACAGGGCACATCATTCGAAGTCATGACCAGTAGATCTTCTCGGAGAAGTTGAGGAAAGTGGCTCTCTCTCCCTTTGATGACAAGCGATATGTGATGAGTGATGGCTATTCCACTTTGGCGCATGGGCATTACAGTATATAAGGGGGAGACACTTCAACTTTAGAGTCAGTTGAGGTGTGAACACTGAAGCGTCAACATGAATCGGAAAAGATCTGCAACAACGGATATGGATACTCTTGCTGATACAGTCAAAGACATGACTGTGAAACATCCTGACAATACCATCAAGAAATTAAAAGTGGAGATAGCACCAACACCACAGTCGTGGGATGGAATGCTTTCTCTAGGCAATGGAAAGTATATCAAGATTATGAAACAAAGTAATGAAGGTGTGATAAACATTCGCAAATACCTCAGAGATGAGGGGACTGGAAAAAACCATCCAACGAAAAAGGGTATCTTGCTGACAATACCTGAATGGAAAATGCTGAAGAAGCAGGTGAAAGAAGTGGATAAAAGGCTTCGTAGACAAGAAGGTGGCTCATAACAAGGTAACAATCATGAATGCACTCATGCTGAACGGTGGTGTTTACCTTACTGTCAATGAGAGGAATGAAGTGATACTAGATTCTAAGACAAGTTATCATCGGTTTAAACCTGGAGTGTGGAAAGACTTTAAAAACATACCACTTGAACCTGGGTTTAAACGTAGACTTGAAAATAAAGTGGAAGTGACGGTAGCTGAATATGATTCTAACATACGTGTAGAAATCTGTAGAAATCTTTTACAGGATTATCCAAAGGATTATAAGGGAGTTGTGCCAGATACACCATATACAGATTTGATCCTCTTTGATATCAAGAACTGGCGCGCAGTCTTACGATTCCTAGAAGCGATACAACATCCACTCTTCACCATCTTGCGAGCATAAAAACGTCTTTGCAGACAAGGAGACAGCTCATAGTTCATCTGACTGTTGAACGAGATGGAAGACTTTTTTTTAACGGAATATAAACCAATGACGCATGGATTCTCATATCTGAGAAACGAATATGATGACATTGTGCTAAGACATTTTGGACAGTATCTCGTCCTATCACTTGATGACCAATCCGTGTTGAAAGACCATCTAGAGAAGTTCAGGATACCTGGCTTTCTCCTAGCAGTCTCAAATGAATTAGAAGTGCGTGTGACTGAGAACGGTCTAGACGTGTTTGTACAATTTCGTCAGTATGACGAGCTTACAGAATGCTACGACTACATCACCCTCAACACAGTGGAATGGTACGCTCTGTTACAAGCATTGGATTGGAAAGAACCTAACGCTTGAATTCAAAGAGGGAGGAATACAACTCAAGCGGGGTACCAAATCCATTGAGCTGACACAACCTATGCGTGTGATGGACATTGACTTAGAAGAAGGATATGAACTGAAACTGTCTGAACATGAAACTGTGAAAGTGATAAAGTTTGGTGATGTGTGTTATGTGAGCTTTCATAGCATTTACAAACACGGGTATAATGTCTATGATACCTATATCAATTTAGATTCTGATAAATGGCATGCATTGATGAATGTATTGAAAATAAAAGTTTGTAAATAGTGTAAATAGCGTTTGTAGTTAAGAGTTTGTAAATAGTGTAAATAGACTTTGTAAATAAAAGTTTGTAAATAGTGTAAATAGACTTTGTAAATAGTGTTTGTAGTTAAGAATTTGTAAATAAACGTATGTACAACACAATAAACAAGACTGTTTGAAAACTTGGTTTGTTTTATTTAACAACAACAACTTAACTAATATAACAACAACTTAACTAATATAACAACAACTTAACTACAACTTAACTAATATAACAACAAAAACATTAATAAAACAGTGGTTTATAATGTCTATATACAAAATCCTTTACAATAAAATCACCATCCTTTCTTTTTAATATATTCACAATATCAAACATACTCTGACCTCGAGCTCTATGTAATATATAATATACACAATAAAAACCACATGATGATGATATTGGCGTTTGTAATGAGATAGAATTATACATATAGTCATTTCTTAAAAATATGTCTAAACGATCATCGAGAGGTAATAGTCCATAAGAGTCAAAATATTCCACAGGGTCTTTATCATAATACACTGCCACCCAATGTTCTCCTGGTTCATCTTGATCGTCTGTGTTGATCACATAGGCGCCGCGTTGTAAAGACGGTAACTGATCCATGGCAAACACGCCTTGAAACAAGTCTTTGGTCATGACATCATGACTCAATATGGCATCAATCTGCTTCGTGTTCATGACTGGTAGTCGAATTGGATGCTGCGATTTGCACTGATCTCAATAATGTTGTCAAATTCAGCATAGACAATGACATTGATGGTAGGTTGCAAAGCCGTAGCAAAGTTCATTTCTAGCCGCAAATTCCCATGCTTGATCAGGGGGAAATGATCATCGCCATCATAATCCGGTGTTAAGTCAAACGAAAATAAAGCATAACCTCTAGGCCAATCTTCCCGTTTTATAATGGAACTTTTCTCACCATTCAATCGATCAAACGATTTGTAAAGCGTTTCAAAAGCGTCCAGGTATTTGTTTTGTGTAATGTCAAGCTTGAGAGGTTTGGATAGAACTGGTTCACCATCCGTCTACAGTTGCATATAGTCCAGATCAAAATGTTTGAAATCATATGGATTCCTCAATACTGATCCACCAAAAGCTTCATTATGAACCAGACCAATGACAATACGATTTGGTAATTGACCCAAAAAGATGTTATCTTTCACAAAAGACTGAAATCCTGCTGGAATAGCTAAGACTTTACATTCTTTTCTAGTGATGATGATCTTGGCAGGAATTTTCATCAATGCATCTGTATGTCCTAACTGAATACCTGGACTCACCCTCACTTTGCGAATGGTTAAAAATGCCTCTTTCACTTCTACCTTATTGGTATTATCTGCAGCCATCAATTCATAGTCATCTTTTTGTCTATGGAAACGCAATTTCAATGTGATGCCATTCGGAAGATAACGATCCTGCTCAAACAAATCTATCCTTAAACCACCTGCGAGCATAACATCACGGCTAAGACGAGTATGCAAATAACGATGATGTAAGCCATTATTGCCTTGCTCAGCCAAGTCACCACCGTCGGCATTGACATGAAACCCGGATACATATTGTTCATGATTAGGTCTTTTCACCTCATGGCTATTCATTGACCCAGCAGTATCCTTGTACATGAGACGCATAGAGCGCTCAGAATGCAGACTTTCTTCCGAGTCATGGATGAGATGAGAGATAATGCTGGTATAACCATGAGTATTGTTACTATGCGAAACCAAACGATCATTCAGAAACAATTCAATATTAGACCATAACCCATTAAACACATCATTGATGCAAGAGACATTATCATCTGCGCCACACTCTGTTCCATCAGCCTTTAGAATGCGACATACAATATGGAGTTTGCTGTTCTTTAAATCCAGATATTCTTCTGTACTCGCAGGAATGTAGAATTCTATTGGAGCGCCTTCTCTAATGCTTGTAAGTGGTTGATAGTCAACATTATAACTTTTCTCTACAGCAGTTTGCGTTGGTGGTACGTGAAACCATTCCAATGGAGAAAGACTACATTCACACGAATGATTATGAATGAGAGACATGATTTCAAAAGATATCTTTGCGATATTTTGATGTTATCCGTCTGGCTGTTTTTCGTCTTCTGGCACGTTTCGTCGGTTGCACACGCTTTTGTTCTCCAAACACACGTTCTGCTACTCGACCCGTCACATCTTTCGCGACATTCTTTGCAGCCTTCTTAAGATGTGGCGCAACGATCTTAGCCCCAGCCTTAAGTAGTGGAATAGCTTTGCGAGCCAATGATCCCAGTATTGAACCAATACCATCGCCATATTGGATTCGCGCTCCTTTGAATCCTGGTAATTCCCCGCCCACTTGACGAAGAAAATGGTTGCGATATGCCGACGGATCGTGTGTATAAGCTTTCATAATGCTTTTGGTCGAAAATGAAGTTTACAGATCACCTTTCCAGTTTGAAATGGAACATTATGGCCTGTGTCGTCCTTAATATTCATTTCTATCATGTCAAATTTGGATGTGTTTACAGGAACATAATGCGGTTCGCCGTACGTTTTCATGATAATGTCGCCATCATGACCTTGTATGCCAACAGAACGTAGTAAGGGAACATAATAATCACCAACAACTTGTGGTTCACAAATGCTACAATACACATACAGTGTATAAAATCCCTGTTTCACATCCGCTTTATGTTCAGCTGTACATGTTTCAGTATACCATTGATCTGGGATAAATCCTAAAATCTCAGCCAATCCAGCGGAAAAGGACACTTCAAAACCATAATTTAGAAATAGAAACACACGTCGTCTAATTTTATCATACTTTATCCGAATAGCTTCTTTAAGGTCATCTTTCATAGAATTAGTTGCTTCTTCATTCACTGCCTGACATATTTCTTGTATGGATCTATAGTAGCCATAAGGAATATTAATAGTCTCAAGTGTCTCTGTCAGTGGTTGTTGTCGATACTGAATAGAATAGTCCATGTCATGTCTCATCGTTGTCCATGTATGTGGATATTGAATTTCAGCTAAAGCCACTTCATATTTTCCATTCAGATAAATAGTTCGAGGCATACGAATTTGATAATTCGAAGCCTTGTTGTTGGGATAATAGCTCATACTCGCATTGCTAGGCAAAGTGATGTAAAAGCTTGTCGACTCCATGATGGGAACTAAATGGTATAGGTGCGTTGACGTTGTCTATATACTTCACGATAGCGCGCGCCATTCGACCAAGTATGTAAATGATCTTTCACATCATGATGATGATCTACATGATCTATGACTTCTTCTTCACAACAAGCACTTGTACATCTTATTTTTACAGGAATAGTTGGTTTATCTTCTTGGCAACAACATAGCTCTTTCAGCAATGTTAAAAATTTTCCCATCCTTCAGGAAACTGTCTTTGTTGACGTTGTTTCATTTCTGTTGTAATGTCGTCACGAGTGGTCTTTTTACTAAATATTGTTTTTGGAATATTAGCATCAACAATTTCCTGGATAAATGGATGCCAGCCATATGGTGGTATGGCTCGTTCTTTTCTTCTTGTTGCCACCAATGCTTCTTTCATCAAATCAACCACGTTGGAATTTGCTATAATATCGCCCGTTTTCAACACAAGTTCATTCTTGTCTGACCATGTCGCACCATATTTCTTCAGTTCTGCTAAAAGTTGTGTTATTTTTCCATGATAGATAGGTTGAAAATGACTTAAAAATAACTTTTCTGGCTTTTCAGGTGATGATGATGATGATGAGGGCTTTTGCTGCCTAGACTGACTTGTTCGTAAATGACGACCAAGAAGTTGAGACATTTCTATAGCCTTTTCACGTGTTCGTTTCCCACGTAAAAGTTTATTCACTTTCGTTTTGATTTCACCATCTTTTCCCTTCTTTTCTAGCAACATTTTATATTCATATTCAGGAATGAGGACCATTTTCATCGTATGTTTCATTTTAGCAGTAGTTTGGCTAACAAGGGCAATGCCAATCTAGCAATAGCTCCAATGAATCCTCCTTTCTGATTAATCAACTTCTTTTTTCGTCGAAGGGATATCTTCTTATCTGCTAGAGTACGTAGCGTATGACGTTCACGTTTAAATTCCTTAAACCGTTTTGAGCTTAAGGGTAAATGTCCTTGCAATATATTCAAACAAATTTCAAACAAGCTTGTTAATTCCTCCTTTGTAGCTTGCTGTAGCAAGGATTTACGTCGTTTAGGCCCACTGCGTGCAAGCAAATGAAGAAACGGCTGGTTCGCTCGAATACGTTTAGACATCTTGACTGCGAATGGTCAAATGAGTTGGTTCTTGTTCATACACTGCTTTATCAATATATACATAATGTGTATCTTTTGGTAAAATGCCTGTACGAATACGTAGTTGATCATTTGTCTTTGGTTTTAAATCAATGAATAAATAACCATGAGGTTTGCTAGTAGCATCTTGATAGGCTTCTATGAGAAATTGAGATCTTCTAGGATACATTTGCCGCGCCAATGTACTAATTTGCTGACTGTCTCTAGGATTTTTAAACAGAATGATATAATGTGTATTCAAACTAATATTTCGCATCTCTTTCCCATGATGGAATAAATTATGCACAATAAAGATAATGCTTAGATTTTGATGACTGCTGTCAACACTAAAGAGACGTGTCATTCGCTCATCACTATGACATTTCGTCATTAAGTCATCAATGATAAGTAAGTTTGGTTTCTTCGGTTAAAACGCTCTTCAATGTCATCTGGAATGCCTTGGTAAAATTCCACGCCTTTCATTCCCTTGTACAAAGGCTGATCTGCTGCATAGAGCCATAAAATGCTTTTTGGAGAAGGTTGAATCAACTTTTGTTCTAGAATTTCCTTCACCAGAGACGTTTTGCCACTGCCTGTAGGTCCAGAGACTAAACATGTAAATGGATGCTTCATTGTTGAATGTCTGTTTCTTTCACCCAACTGTTAAACTTGTTTGGCCAACCTAACCACTTGACAAATAATTCTTTCACACCACCTCGTCTTTTACGTGTTTTCAAGACTTTTTCAATTCTATAAATAGATTCAATATCTTTGGTCACTTTCTGCAGTTCTTCTTCATAGAAATGTCCATCAATATCTTCGTCTAAAAAGTCTTTCACACGATATAAATGTATTCCTTGCTTCTTACAACGATGTGTGACAATGAAGACTTCTTGCGTCCATTTGATGTGATAATCGCGTTGAAACACGTATTTAATGTGAGAAATGCGAACATGATCGCCAATGTTAAATTTGTACTTCTTCTTCTTCTTCGGTTTCAATTTCAGTTTGTCGACATACATATACTTCCACACTTTTGATTCGTTGTCTTTACGAATCTCGGCTGGAGCATATTTATTAGGAAGAGAACCATGAGGTCTATGGTTGTAATTGTACACCAAGTCTGGAAGAATGTCTAAGTAACGGTAAGTTTGATTATGTAGAAAATACCGATACATCATTCCCTTCAGAGTACGAATGACTCTTTCAGCAAAGTTGGCTTTGGTTTCATTCTTTGTGGTATAAGCATGAATTCCTTCTTTCTTCAAAAATGCTTTTACCCATCTGTTTTTAAATTCTGTTCCTTTATCAGACCTTAGAGTTCGCGGTCTTCGTCGTGTGTCATGAAAAATCTTTTGGAAAGCTTGTATGACGCTGGTATGTGATTTATTAGGTATTGGCTGTACCCAGACATATTTGGAAAACACATCAATGACAATGAGTAAAAAGCGTATGTCATCATTATAGGGAGCTATGTTTCCCATATCAGCCAAGTCAATATCCCACATATCATCAATACCACGTGTAATGACACGTTGTCTTTTGAACCTGTATTTGACAGGTTGTAGTAAACTAAAAGCATCTTGATCCTGCAGCCATTTCTTCACTTGTGAATGTGTGACTGGTTGATTATGTTTTCTTAAGATGTGATACAGTTTGTAAGGACCAGCAAATGCTCCAGGCTGTCCAGGTTTGAAGTAAATATTGGTCAAGTAGTCTTTCCACGTCGACATGGTCACACCGAATGAAAACCACCTTCTCAACAGAACAGCTTTTATTTTATAACTCAACCAACATCACTTAACTAACATGCATTTATAACTTAACTAACAAGTTTTTACAAATCAAGTATGGATACAATGGTATGAATAACTGGAGACCATTGGTCTTCAATGAACACTAACCAATGACTGAGTTCATCCAATGTAATAGCATCTACACCATATTTCTCACAACGTTGATTTGCATTCTCTAACACTTTATCTAAATGAATGTAATATTTAGCTTCATTCCAATATGTATAAACACATGCAGTATGACAAGTATGTTCTTGACACTCTTCATGTTGACAAGCAGGACAGACTAAATATGCAAACTTTTTTACAGCTGATAACATTTCTTCACAATAAGCTTTTTGCACAATATATTGTCTCAGTGTCATGTCCGCCATTATGCAGTCTTGTGAGTCTTGCAATGCAGCACAAGTCTGTCAGGTTTAGCAAGTTATGCTGCTCCGGCAATGTAGCACAAGTCTGTCAGGTTTAGCAAGTTATGCTGCTCCGGCAATGTAGCACAAGTCTGTCAAGTTCAGCAAGTTTTTTCCAGTTGTTGTTCACTTAACACACTTCTCCATGTTCACACGTCTGCACATCAAGTCTCACAGAACAGTTCTAACAACTTTCCCATAATATTCTGACCAGGATATCCAGATGACACTTGTTTCACACCAGCTCCCCACCAATGATCATACGTTGCTTCAACTAAAGTTTTGTCTTTACATTCTTTCAACTTGTTGCGAAACAATACACACTGATTCCATTTGACTTGTAAAACATCTTGCATTTTACTTCTCTTTACTGGTAAGGACATGGTTTTATCCCTTTAGCAATACGTTTCGCTTCATATCCATTTCTGGATGACACAATGGCTGAAGCAATATCTGGACGGTGATGAAAAACTGCTTTCTGATATTGATACAACGCTTCACTTGTCCATGTCCATACTTTTCAAGTCGTGTTGGAAACATGTTTGAAAGAACGTCCTTATGACCACTGAATAGTACAAGATTCTTCATGTTGACTTTGTTTCTGTTGTTTTTATTCTGACATGTCGGTTTCTTCCTGTAATAAAATATCTTTTAATATATTTGCTGCCTCTTCTATCATGCTCTTTCTTTGTTTACGTTGAAACCACTCACATAAAACTAAATTTGTTAGTAAGAAAAACATTGTTATGTTATCAATTCACTATGTTGTTACAAAGATGATTAAAAGGTTTTTATATCTTTAAAGTTACCTGATAAAGCTGCTCGGTTTCCTCTTCTTCTTTACAACAATCTCTCAAATGATCAACTACGGTGAAATATACTTCAACATCAGTACGAGCAGAATAAAGTGCAGAATCAAAGTCAAAGTCAGGATCTTCTTCTATTCCAATTTTATGACATTCTCCAAGAAATCTTGAATGCAGTTCAATCACATCAAGACTATGATGTACAACATCCCAAAAAGCATCCAAATGATAAAGTTGATAGTCTGGAGTGCCATAGCAAGAAAGTTTAGCAATCATCAAGTCAATATAAGCATTTTTAAAACATGCGTCCATCTTGTTTCAATGTCTTGTGTGCTTTTACTTTGCTTCACTGACTTTAAGTACTCCACACTTGCCGCAGAAGTTGTTTGGTTCACACAACTTGCAATTATACTTGTGGCAGTGGCAATGATAATCTTCCACATATCCACAAGCACCACAATAGTCGCAGGTAAGTCCAAGTTGATTTTGCACGTTCATGTTCTCCAACTGAACTTCAGTCAGCCTTGGATAGCTTTGACACCTTCATCCGACCATCCTTTTGCAGCTTGATGATCGTTTTCTTGTCATGACATTCCTCACATGGTGATAGGGCTGAGTTGATGTTGTCCATCTCCTGAAGCAGTGTCTCCCATTCACCATCATTCATGTTGATGTGATGTGTGTATTCTTTCCCTTCAAACCGTGACGTGCGCACAAAACTCACATAGCGCATATCCAAGTATGAAATGACTTCAAGCAACTTCGTTTGCGTTAAGTATAGTTTGAAGCCAATGTCGCGTAAATTTTTTAAGCTCTGGCACACAATCTTCCACAAAGATGGTGAATAAGCACACCATCTCTCTCCACGTGTGATGCGTAGAAATGGCCCATATTCTCCATGCTCCACAGTAATGGTTAAGTTAGCACTAATTTTAAAGCTGCTGCTGCTGCTGCGCTGCGCTGCTGCGTTGCTTGTCTTGTTCTCCATGACTGCCACAATGTATTGATGATCCACTCCCTCCAACTGTCTGCTGAGAAATGACTCCACTCTGCTGAGTTCACTCCCTTTTATACCCAACTATCTGCTGAGTCAGCTTTCTTTTCAAAGAACTTGCAAACTTTTGAGTTCACTTCAACTCGTCCATGGTTGAATCGAACAAGGTCTGATACATTATTTGGAACATCATCATCATAATGTAGAATAATTCTAGTAGCTACAACTAACATGAGGTCAGTTGCCCAAATTGCATTCGCGTTGATAAATGCTAAATCAATGTTGTAAGTTGATAGTAAATGCAGTTCTTCACATTCATGTAGAAACGAGCGGATGAAACGATCTCTTGGAATAGCCTTTCCCACAGCTTCCCAATGCAGATGCAAATTCTTCACTTGCAGCACCCAATCCGATTCAAAAGCAGGAAGCTTTGAAAACACATAGTCAATATAGTTCACTTTGAAGACGTCATCCATAGTCATACATCTGCCAAGAAGTAATGCCGACATTGTGAAGTATTTTCTCGTCACTCTTCCTTTTATAAAACTTTGATGGTATATGGTGTGTAACTTGTTCAAACTTATTCAATACTCGTTCAAAATTGTTGACTCAGCAGAATGTATCACGTATATGTTTCACTCATGCTTTTATGCTACTGCCATGTAATCAAAATATGGTGTGTAACTTTTCAAACTTGCTCAAAATTGTTAAAATTGCTGACTCAGCAGAATTTTACTTGTGTATATGATCGACCAAAAAAAAAAAAAAAAAGAAGAATGTTCAGAATCGTCTGAAACGGATAAATATGCAAAAATCACAATTTCGAGGGGGGGGGGGGTCGGTCGACCCAAAAAATGAAAAATGTTCAGAATCGTCTGAAACGGATAAATATGCAAAAATCACAATTTCGAGGGTGGGGGGGGGGGGGGGGTCGGTCGACCCAAAAAATGAAAAATGTTCAGAATCGTCTGAAACGGATAAATATGCAAAAATCACAATTTCGAGGGGAGCGGGGGTCGGTCGACCCAAAAAATGAAAAATGTTCAGAATCGTCTGAAACGGATAAATATGCAAAAATCACAATTTCGAGGGGAGCGGGGGTCGGTCGACCCAAAAAATGAAAAATGTTCAGAATCGTCTGAAACGGATAAATATGCAAAAATCACAATTTCGAGGGGGGGGGGGGGGGGTCGGTCGACCCAAAAAATGAAAAAATGTTCAGAATCGTCTGAAACGGATAAATATGCAAAAATCACAATTTCGAGGAGGGGGGGGGGTCGGTCGACCCAAAAAAATGAAAAAATGTTCAGAATCGTCTGAAACGGATAAATATGCAAAAATCACAATTTCGAGGGGGGGGGGGGGGGGGGGGTCGGTCGACCCAAAAAATGAAAAATGTTCAGAATCGTCTGAAACGGATAAATATGCAAAAATCACAATTTCGAGGGGGGGTGGTCATCACTTTTTAGGGTCTGTTGTCGATTGACTTCGGAAATGAAAGCTTGACTTCATTGACTTCGACGATCATCGACTGAAACCCTAGGAAGCCGCCACACAGCATGACCTCATTATGACCTCATTATGACCTCATTATGACCACATTATGACCTCAGTATGACCTCAGTATGACCTCAGTATGACCTCATTATGACGTCATGGATGGCCGCGCCTATCCTAACGCTTATCGTGACCTCACTTCCGGTCCAGACAGCACTTCCGGTCCAGACAACACTTCCGGTCCAGACAACACTTCCGGTCCAGACAGTATGACGTCACTTCCAGACAGTATGACGTCATCAAGTGGTCCAAAACTGTCGTTTTCCTACTACTGGTATAGTCCAAGGCGGGTACGGTCTGAGGGGTATTGTCGGGGGATATCATCCGGAGGTATTATCTGGGGGTATTGTCCTAGACCCATCAACTTCACAACGTCTATCTACCGGCTTATTTAGCCATCGAGAAAGTGACACATGGATGTCGCAAAAATATTAATGGCATCACAATCTAGACAGTGACAATCATAAGGAATAATTGTCATCGCTCCGTTAAGTTCCCTTATGTCATCGGTTAACACAGAATATGCACGAAGTCAATTTTCATGAATATATTCAAAAGTAGGCTGTAAAACTTGGCGTGTTTCTGAATATCCCATACTGTATGTCCTGATTTTCGTCAGTTTTCAAAGCAACCAGTGACTACCAGCATCGAGCTTAAATTTCCTGTGAGCGTTAAAACGACTACTTTTTTGGAACGTCAACACCAGTTGTTGAGCATCTGAAATATTTTCGGCGTTGCTCTGTGATCGCACATGTGATCACAACCAAATGGCATGAGTTTTTAGCAGGCAAAATTAGCGCCTACACATCTTTGCTTATCTAACGTCTATTCAACGTTGCGTCAGAGACTCTGATCTATAGTCACAACCAATCAAAACCAAAATACTACCAAATTCAGTTTTGCGATTTGTCCTGGTACTGACGAAGTCTCATGTTAAAAGCTGTGTTGCGTTTAGGTTAGTTTTGATGCAACTGGGAACTTGGCATGACTTTTAACAAAGATATTTACAGATTTTGAATTTTTAAATGTTCAGACGTCTATTTCTGTGGTCCAAGGTAATGTTCACTATTCGGTAGTGAAAACGGTCTAGTTTCTTTCTTGTCGTATATTTTAAATGATGCATGGACTAGTGTCTATGTAAAAATTCATCTTCTGACACTCGACATATTTATATAGCGCAGCGCTATATTGCAATGAACTCGCTGTACAAAGACATTTAAATAAATTGGATAATTTCCAAAACAATTAGATATAAGCCAATTTATTTGACAATGTTCTAAATTTAAACGTTGGAAAAAGATGAAGGTCATCATAACACTTTTCAGTCCTCATAATTTGTTGAATTCGTGCGATTGGGCTAGATGTTTCCGTATGATTCTTTTTTTCGCCATGACTATGTCAAGCGAACTGTTGCGAGGCATTGAGGGCTGGGAAGACCAAATTTGGCAGCAACATATTGTAGCATGTCTAGCTGGGAAAACTTATTTTTCAAGAAATTCATTTGCATTTTACAGTAAAACTTCAGATCCGGACACCCTCGATAAGCCGGAAAACTCGTTAAACCGGACAGATTTTGCAGTCTCGTTTTATTTTTCAATCCATTTCCGAAAAAAAGAAACCTTAATAAACAGACACCTCACTATCCCGGGCTCTGGACACCCGGTCTGGTACCAAATGCAAGCTTTACTGTTTAAAGAACTCTAAAATACTAGACGCTTTAGATAAGACCTGGTATTTGTGCACCTGAACATGTTTGTCGTTGCTTTTAGCGGGAGCGGCATACATACATCGTGGAAGCTCCCTGTCTTAGGGTATCGGCGTTCAGTCAAAAGCCATAACGCAGCCCTTTGGAACTCTACTGTAGGAAAGTGCAAAAAAACGCAATTTGGACTTGATAATTTTAGGGCATCTGAGAGATGATTTGATAGCTTCCGAAAATGCATTAACATAGCATTTTAATCATTGTGTGATGAAGGAGCGATGTTACTCTTGATCGGGGAGAAAATGGACAAAAAATATCACAAACTTTTACCGATGGATACGAATCAAAGAACACATTTAACTAGCATGGATGAAATTTGTAAATGCACAATTTTTCGTACAGGCAAAATATCTTGATGATATTGCATTAAAGTGTGGAAAATGAAACACCCTCAATATAATGGATACCTCGATAAACCGTACAAATTAGCTTAGTCCCGTGGCTGTCCAGTTCGTTGAGTTTTTACTGTATAAATAATAATGGACATTGAATGTATTATTTTCCTTGCTTGGGGATGTCACCTCCACACTTGCTATTAAGTTGTCTTCACAATGAGCGATATTTATGAATATTTGGTTTGCCAGCTATTTCCCTTTTGTCGTTTTAATTATTTATTTATTTTAATTAACTTCATAATTATTTTTTTTGTTTGGCTTTATTTTCAAAAGAGGCGAAAATGTATTTCTAAAAGCGAATCTGTGCTTCTTTCGTTTCTTTCATTTTACCATTTCGGGTTTGCTTAACCCCCCCCCCCCTGCCAAATTAAAATTTCTGCCCAATTGTTACAATAATGCTACATTTTGACGTACCATTAATATTTATGACGTTACAAATATGACGTTACCATTTAAACATTGTGATGTTTCATCAACTTCGGGTGTGCTTTGAATATGGAAGTCTAAATGGCCAAAATCTGGGTATTGCAAAAAACTTGGGGCTGGGTTCTGCAGCTGCCTGAATTTCTTTGCTAAGAACATTTTATGACGTCTGCGTCTCGTCGATTTTGTCATATGTATTCAACGTTGGGTCAAAGAAGTTAATTTTAAGAAGTATTTTAATCCAAAAATGTTAAAGACGTTGCAAAAACGTCGATCCATGGTGGAGATAAATCCCAACCAACTTACAACCAGATTTAACTTGGCGAAAGTCTTTTTTTTTTCTTTTTGCGAGCAAAATTGACGTCTACAGCTCGTTGCTTAGCCAAAGTCTGGTCAACGTTGTATCAAAGAAGTTGATATATGGTCGCTACTGTTCAAAACCAAACTACAACTAGATTTAATACTGCGATTTTGTGGGTCAAAGTTTTATCGACGTCAGAATGCTTACTGGGATACAGCATGTCAAAAGCTGTGTTACCGAGAGTTTTGATGATATTGGAGATTTGGCATGGCTTTTACCAAAGATTTTAAAATGATTCTGAAATTTCAAATATTCAGAAGCCTATTTTTGTGGCCTCAAGTGTTATTTTCGCCACTCACCGGCGAAAACGATCTAGTTTCACCTTCATTTTGTTTAAAATGAAGTTGAAGGTTGAAGTACACCTTCTTCACAAAGTACCAATATTTTCAGGGTGTTTATTTCTGAATGTTAACGCCATAATTTCAGGTTTATTCTGGCTAATCGACTTTACATTAAGGCTAGAGAAAGCTCGCGGAGAAAGATGTTTTTATCCTGAGAGCAAAGGACAAAGAGTAGAGGCGAAAGGCCAACCATAAAATGATCAATTTTCTTACAAGAATTATTTTAATAAATTCCATAAGTTACATGAGATATCAACCCAGGGGTTAAACTTAGGATTTTTTTGCCGTGGCCCGCCGGGCCACGAGCCTAAAAAACTTTGTAGCTCGAGCCAAAATCTGGTGGCCCGGATTATTTTTGCAAATAAAACAATAAAACAAAATAAAATAGAATAAAAACCCTCAAAATACATTTCTGACATTAATATTCACTCATGTGACAATCTTAAAGTTTTCATTCAATGTTTTCCGCCAATCCAAGCGTAAGTAAGCCATGCTACCTTCTCTTTTGTGCCGCCTTCTCTTCACATTCGGTGGATTCTGTGTCAGCCGTTTTCGTGATTTCAAAGTCTCGAGCGCAAGGTTTTCTAGCGAGTGAAAACCGACTGGCGTTCAACCCTCACTGACTTCCATTTGAGCGATTTGCTAATGGTTCAGCTAGAATCGAGCGAGATAGCAACATTTGATCCAACTATCGCCATCAACCTGTGGAGTATGGGTGGGATGCGCCCTAGAAAACCCTCTGAAAGTATTAATAGACAAATGCACATAGATTTATAAATATACTGCAGTCATATTTGGCACGTGGTTTTGCTGGTGACCAGCGGTTAATGATTTAGCTGGTGGTAAAGAACTTGTGATAACTTCAACTGATGGTCAAGTGGCCTACATCCAGCAAGGAGAAACCTTCTGCGCAATGTGTTTTCGCTGATCGTGTTACGACAGAGAGAGAAAAGATCGGTGCCGAAGTACCGCCTCTTCGTGTCGCTGAGTTGTCCTTAGGTACGGAATAGCTGTTAATAATAATGGCACTGACTGCTGAAAGGTGAATCGATGTGCCAGCAAACAGTGTGATGAAACAGAAAAAGTATAATGTAGATCGTACAGGTCAGCAATCGATCACATCTCTATGAATTGCATGGTAAAGTTAGTTTAGACGTGAAATTTTCGAAGAAGCGCGTAACTGTTTTAACACGGTAAGAAAATGGATTGTAGCCATTTATGCAAGAGAATGACAGACAGTTGTTGCTTCAAAGTATAAAATATTTACTGAAAGTATTAAAAAATGATCCCTCTCTTTCAAATGTTTCGTGGCGGGCCCCCCAAACTCTGGTGGTCCGAGTCAAAATCTGGTGGCCACGGGCCACCGAACCACCGTAATTTTCAACCCTGGGTTGTCAACCTATTGTTTTATTGAAAGTGACATAACGAAACAATCAAATATGATTTTCTGTTGCCAAGTTAACCTACAGCCAAGTTGTATATTTACCTACTAGTACTCCTACGACCGGGCACGACTACCGCACAGTACCGCTACTATCGCGAACACCTTCCACCCAGTACCACTATGACCGTGTACGCCTACCTGTCGGTACCGCTACGACAATTTACATCCTCTTCCCAGTACTGCTAAGACCATGAACGCCTATATAGGGTTATCCGGTACAGCCAAGACCGGGTACGCCTACCGCCACAGCACAGCAACGCTACTACCATATATGCCTACCGAACAGTTCCTCTAATACCGCACATTTCTACCGCCCAGTATCGTTAGAACTGCCTGGTAGGTCTACAACATTGTAACCTGCACGCGCCAACCGCTCAGTACGCCTACAAACGAGTACGCCTACCACTTAAAACGTTTGCGCCGTCAGCTAATTTCGTATGCGTAGACCCTCTGAATAGAAGAAAGGTTATCCCTCGTTTCCATACTTGATTCCTTACCAAACTTGTAGTTTTTGAGACCACCCATCACATCCAGACCCACGCGCTTCTCGCCATACATGCATATTTTGGGTAGAATAAAATTAGTCTTAGAAGATCATGGATGTGTTTTATTTGCTCTCAGTTATTTAAATACATAACAAAACTTATTGTGGATGCCAAATTAAAATCAAGTATGTTCACTAAAAAGTAAACACATGATACAATACTACAGCAATCATCCTTAAGAATAACTAAAATCACTGTTGCTCATATTATCTCTAGAAACAATTAGAAGTCACAAAAATCAATTAGAGATTTACTAAAATTAGAATTGGTATTTGACAGCCATTGAAAGTAGCCTGATCTGAAAATAACCAGCAAGTACAAGATCACATTAATCAATGTATAGTGCAACTAAAATCAAATATTGTCGTTCGCTAAAATTGATCCGAGAGCGAGTCAAGTAAATTACTAAATCCCAAAAATCGTATCCGGCGGAATCCCTCGATACGCTTAGTACTTGTGTCGCTATCACACAGGAGAGGTACATTTTATATGACAGACTTAAATGCTTCTTTAACATAGCATTATAACTGTACAAAAAAAATCACGACATTCGCGATGTCACAGGTCTTTTTTGCATTGCTGCGGTTTTGATGTACATTTAACATACCAGAAATGCTCTAATTCTTTCTCGATCCATTATTTAGGTTATCCAGGTCACTGCTATTTTCTACAGGTGGTTTTTATTATTCTGAAAATAAATTGCAGAATTTACATTGGCATGCATTAATTAAACGGTCTAAAATTAAGAAATCTTATCTGAAAAGTTG
This sequence comes from Protula sp. h YS-2021, assembly GCA_949752745.1. Taxonomy (NCBI): domain Eukaryota; kingdom Metazoa; phylum Annelida; class Polychaeta; order Sabellida; family Serpulidae; genus Protula; species Protula sp. h YS-2021. The sequence goes on along the minus strand of OX457024.1, from coordinate 17,163,650 downwards.
CGCGACAATAGAAATTGTCACCAGGCCTTTTTAATGATCTGGAGAAAAAAACAAATTTTCAGCAGTATACCACCACAAAGGTCATTGCCTCAAAGGCGGAGGATGACGTCAGCAGCAAGACACGCTGGATGGCGCAGTGAACTGATCCGAAAACCCTTCCTTTAGTAATGTGCAGTGCTGGTAACAGAGCCTGTAAGGGTAGCGTGAACAGCGTGCAAGGCTAAGGCTGATGGTGGAGGGGGGTTGGTCGGGAGGGTACATACCATTTTTTCCGAAAGATTAAAATACAGAAGGCCCACTAGTCGGAAACTCGGGTTCTCCGAAAGTTCAGAAATCGGAAAGCTTTGTAGTCCGTAGGACTGATATTCGGAAAGGGCACTTCTATGAAGGTTGAGTAGTCCGAAGTTCTAATACTTAGAAGCTTGAGAAGTACGACGGTGCATTAGGCCGAAAGATACTACACCAAAGACTGAGTTTTCAGAAAACTTGATATTCCCATTGTGGAAAAGAAACTTATTTCAATAGATAGTTGCTTTCGCATAATGATATTTATTAATTCCTTGCTTATACGCTTCATTAACAAGGGATTTGGGCAGTGCAAATGCTGTTATTTGCATCAAACTGATGCACTGATGCTTTTTTATCTGATGTAATAGTCTAGTTTATCCAGTGTGTAACTTCCCCCGGGTGAGGAAAATAGCTTAGACTGGCTTTCCTCTGTGGCATATTTTACCCCCACCCTAAATGTCATTGTATAACAAAGACCAAAGCTTTTATTATATTTTTTGGCCTAGAAATAGCTTAGCGATAACGAGCTATGCAACCTTCAGTGTTGAACTGCTTCACTGAGCAAGATTGATTCTGAAAAAAACATACAATAATCTAATCAGATGATAAATTTTCTTGTAATTTGCTTTATACACATGGTAAATCTTTTAACATTCGGGATCATTTATTGTTATTAATAATAACAATAAAATAATAATAATAATAATACTCTTGTCTTTTAACATTACTTTTTATATCACATGTGTTGGCTGATATAAAAAATGGAAAATACATTTCGTTTAAATCATTTGAAAAAAACCAACAAAGGAGAAAGCATAATTTTACATAAAGTTGCTTAAGGTAACAGCCACACAGACACACAGCAACACTTTTGCTTTTCGGTTGGTTGCTTCCTCGAAATACTGGACCTTCGGCTTTAGGAATACTGGGATTTCGAATTATTACTTCTTTTGACTAATAGAGTTTCGACATATTCGATTCTGGTTCTTTGGATTAATGGGGATATTTTAGCGGACTAATGAGTCTTCGGATTATTGAGTTTTTGTAATACTAAACCTTCGGAATTCTGAAGAAATTTGTTTGTCTTGTAAAAATACACCTGGAAGAGTTTTGAGCCATCGGACTAGTGGATATTCTGAGAGCTTCGATTTCGGAGTAGTGACTATTCTGAATTGTGACCTTTCAGAATAATGTTCAGTTCCGGTCGGATCAGTTCCAACGCGCGTGTGGTTTTATTCTTACATTTGAGCTTTCATAGGATATTTTAACGGTTTGGAGCATCATTACCAATGCATAATATATAATTAAAACATACAAAATGTACAAATATATAATATAAATATAATTTAAAATACATAAAAATATAGTTGCAGTTTTTCCTATTTCCGTTTGCAATGCAAACCCTTGTTAATGTTGTGCTATGAACATAAACAGTTGCATCACCACATATGATTTTTCCAAACAAACTAACCACTGTTCGGAAAATACAATTCTAATTGAGATTTCTGTACTCTTTACTTTTCTGCAATGGCAAGCTTTTAGAGCAATTACCACTGGACTGATCTCTTAATCCTCTACTCCGAACATGCTGTGATATCAGCTGCTCTTTACAGTATGTCAGTACTATATTCTGTTGTCGGAAATAGATTTAAGGCATAACTTGTAACTGCATTAACACGCTACAATGGTTAATGATGACAGAATCATACCCTTGTCACGCGTACACCTCTGAGATGATCAGAGATAGAAAGACCAAATTTGGCAGAGACGCAGCTAATGGAACAAATTGTATGAATAATCAATTGGTCAGGGTTTGATGTGTGGATGCACCTGTACAGAAGCACCGGAGGAAAACGTTTCTGCAATTTAACCTGCAAGCCTCTCTCATCCTTTTGAGTTTAATGTCGATCGCACCAGGAGTTCAGAAATTAGAGCTATAAATAAGTTTTGGCGGGAATGCGTCCACAACACAGTTCAAGTGTCAGATTTTCTGTAGCATTGACAATGCTTTCATCACAGGCATAAGACTCTTTAGTCGAATAGTTGCGGTTTGAGGAAACTCCGAGTTGGGAAGATATCAGCAGTTGAGCTGTGGGTGCTTTCGCGCGCTTCTGTAAGAGTTGAACGTAAAGCATACAGGAAACGTCATTGAGTTATGGAGGCATTCCTGTGCTGTTGTAAGAGTAGAGAATAGCTTGTAGAGCCCACAACAGCTGACGGGTCCACAGCATCATCACTTTGTGGTGCCATAGGCTATGAAGCGCGTCGATGTAAGGTCCAGAGCGCACCCATGTTTTAATGGCACTATGCACATCTTTGCAGACATGTACCTATGGCCATGGTAAAGAAGATCGGATGTGGTCACACTGGATTGAAAGAAGACCCACATGAATACTGCCAAGACTGCTCCATCCGCTTCACAAGTGAGAACTGCTATATTGAACTGTGACGTGTAAAGTGTCAACATTTATCGCCTAGTTACCGACGGGCAGAAATCGAGTACGCTACATAATAGACAAGTAAACCAGTTGTCGGAGACAATGTCATCAAGAGGCAGACCTGCTGTGGAAGCACCGTGTATTTGAGAGAGCACGTCTCTTCAGGACGAAGCACAAATATTCGAAAAGTAGCAGCGACCAGCATGAAATTCCCATCGAAGAAAAACGTAGAGACAAACAGAGATCATGCAAGTCGCCTATGTAGCATTCACAGTTATCGTTGCCAGCAATATTGCAACTATTGCACCTTTCACAAATCTGGGATACAAATCCCCGTCACCAAACTCTCAGTTTGCACATTCAGTAGTTCAAGTGGCGAAAGAGGTCGCTATAGCATCAGATGACGCAGGTCACAGCCCTCAATATTTTCATCGCCATCTCTGTCTCCACGCCACCAGTCGTCACCGTGTTTTGAGACTATTGTAAGAGATGCTTTGCAACATCGGGTGTATTAAAGCCAGCTAGCAGCACTGTTTGAACAAAATTTCACATTAACAGACCACCTAAGCGACAGATCTCACTGTCCAGTTGCGCTGAGTAGGGCGGCTGTGGAACCCCTATCTCATGTGCCTGTAAACGGGCTGCGACTATGGGGCCATCATTGAATCATGCTGAAGAGACCACGCCAAGCCGAGAAATGAAGCCCACAGCACCAGTGGTCGAGCAGCCCACAGCACCACTGTTGCAGAAGACGACAGAACAGTTGCGAAATACCTCAGAAAATAAATCGGAACCAACAGGCGTCATCAGGATTACATGAGAGCAAATAATGTTGTTGTAATGAATAAGTCTCATATGGTCTGCCTATGTATCTGATATAATCTCTGTGAGGCTATCTGGTTCGGAAAATACGAGCCAGCTAGACTCGCCGCAAACTCATGCATATTTGGGGTAACTTTTTATTTCCTTCAGTAAATATAATTCTGCAACGTTGTGACATTCTGTGATTTAACCTCTTGATCCTTTTCTGCACTATTAAACATAGCGAAACCGCTCTGTAGCTGCAACATACAAAAGTGTTATTGACCGGTTAACATCAATATACTGTTTGACAGTTATATATATCACAAGCAGAGGAGGATTTGGGACGACGCTTTGTTACCTCCAGCAAAATCAGCAACAGCTGTGACTGTACTTCCGCCCTACCCAGCCAAAGATTAGGGATATGTGCGTAAGATTGATCGATTTGTCCGAGCACTCCCACGATCATTATGGCTGACAGGGAGTGTAAAACAGCCTGCAAGAGGTGGTACAAGGGCCGGAGAGGAAGAGAGTACCACCACGGGTCTTGTGCCGAAGCAAAAATCCGTGCAAACAAAATGTTCTCACCATTGGTTTTAATGTTAAATTTATTTTTGGAGGAGGGATCTTTCTTTGCATTGCATTTGTATTATTCCGAAAACAGGAATTGGGAAATTGGATGAAATAGAAAGGGGGCTATTTGGTTATTGTTCTCCGATGTTGATAAAGGAGCTAAAGTGATCACGCAGATAAATGCCCGGATAAAATAGTTATTTATTTTATATTGATATCTGTCACATCAAAGCTTTTCAATAGTTTCAATAATCAATCATCTCTAACTGATTTGCTCATTAAGATCCATGCTTTAATAATTACATATAAATCCATTAATCTGTGCGGACTTAAAATTTTAAGTCATTATCGAGTTCATAATATCTGCTCCTGAACGTCTGCTCCTGGTCGTCTGCTCCTGGACGTCTACTCCTAGGCGATTCAAAAACAGGGGAAAACAATTAAATGTGAATCTCACGAATTAAACAGCGACATTGATAACATCCAGCAGGTTTTTCAAGGTGCTTATTTTTGAAAAGGTCGGGGTGGGAGGGAAAAGGAAGCACAAAGTTGCAGAAAAAAACTATTAAGAATTTATGGTTAAAATTCCACACATTATGAATTTGTTTAATACCACGTAAGGTGGTTTATTTGAAGAAAGAGATAGCTACCCTTTAAAAAATTAATATGATCTGAGTAACCTAAAACAGGTGTTGTTTATTTTTTATATTTGTCAATGAGCAAACAGCACATAAGATTATAAATGTCAACACCGCGAGTGATTGCAAATGACCACACTAATAGGATTAAGGGTATGTTTGTTCTAACAGAAGTTTTTCTGTATACCCCAATAGAATGCAAACAGAAGTCGAAGTTTTTTGGTACGGGGCATTTTGACACTGGCCAAGAAACAGAGCAAGCACACAATAACAGATAGTGGTCCTCGGGAGATTTGTGGTTGCTATTTCAACCATTGCTGTCCTTTACAGTGGTGTAAATCTGATCGATTTGCTGCACACTTCCCTAACTACTTTCAAATGGCAAGTGCGTTACTGATACAATGTAGGTGCAGCAATTATACCACTTGACTCAGAGTGTAAAGCATCCTATGGAAACGTAACATAGGGACCGCCGAGAATATGTCGGCTGACCGGCTATTCCACCTTGAAATATTTAAAATATAAACAACGTGTACCCACTATGCTGGGTCATCTGTATGCCAAATATCATATGAAACGGATTATCAGGGTAAGCGCAACAGTATGTGATGGAAGGACGGCCGGACTGACAGACAGACCGACAAACAAACGGACAACATCCAAGACTAAAGAAGACCCGATTAGAGTGCAATAATTCGAGTGTAACGGACTCCCTGTGGACGAGATTTCTTCAGTGATGAGTTGTGGTGTCTGCCTTGACGAAATGCGTTCACTTGTAAAGAGACGTAGAAAATAGCAAGTCACATAAGTGTGCGTTCGTAAGGTTTATATACTTAGTGGATGGTGCAGCATCCAGAAACTTCTCAACTTGGAATTTTTCGAGCGACTATTTTTCAGCAGTCAATGGCTAACGGGACATTTTTCAACAGCCTGTTTTAAAACTGCTGGATAACTGAACATTTTTCATGTATTTTTTTAACTTTTAAAAACTATGTCCATGATTTTTTATTTACTCAAAAGTTCTGTTGAATTATGGAATTTCTCATTGAGATACTTACCACGCTAACCAATGATTTCCTTGCATTGGATTAAGAAATGATAATGCGCACAGAATCACACTATGGACACATTTTCTATTTATATTATTGTTCTTATCAATGAACATAAAATTATACTGTGCAACATTACGCAACAACTGTTACAGCTTCTGTGTGTAGCCATAGATATGCTTAACCAAGAACGCTTGTAACCCAGACCACAACTTTTATGTGTAGCCATGGATGTGCTTATTTAAGAACGATTGAAACCAGGAACACGGGTCACTGTGGATACCCGTAACCAAGGACACGTCTAACTCCGGTAATAACTGGTGCATAATATTATTTAAAAATATTCCCCATGTTTATAATCAGTAAAAGTGACAAAATTAAGAATTGCTGTCAATCAAGACCTGCTAGGGTGTGTGGCTGTTAATGGTTTTACGGCAATGGTTCAATACAAGACGCCTTCATTATAGTGAGTTTGTGCTCCAAGTGTAAAGTTTCGCTACCTGGTAGAAAATCAATGTCAGTGTATCAAGAAATAAAACTGGTTAGGACTGGAGCAGCATTTACACAAGCCTCTCTCATCTGCCAACACCCACACTGTGCATTACATAAATGATATGTGCTTTATGTGCATACGCCAAATACGCTGAGCATAGTGAAATTTTTGTGTTGGTTTTATAAGAACGACGTCATTTACCTTGTCATTTTAAGTTCGGTTAATGTTCATATAAATTATCAGATTCAGGAAAAGGATGGCAAAGCTGTTTTTAGAAAGGTTTTAAACAGGCAAAACATTTTCTTATAAAGATTTCGGAATCTGAAAAAGCATTGTCTTGTCTGTTTATAAAAAGTAAACTATAATCAAGCTAAAAGTTATTAAAATCCTTCTCGAAAGGATAAAGTCATTTTTAACTATTACTTTTTTGCCAAGTGTTTCAAATTTCGCCTTTGGAAAATGGGTTCGCGTTGTAGATTATGCCTTTGACATTCTGTTGTACATATTAAATGCTACTGATTAATTAACTGCCAATTAACTGTCGTTTTTTAACAAATCAGCAATCGATATTTTTATTTTTAAATTTTTAAAAACTTTTCGAAATATATATCAAGCCATATCAGGTAGTGGAATATATGCTGGCAAAATAAATGCTATGGAAAAAATGCCATGGGTGACAAATGCCTCCGGAATATATAGTCGCACTTGGCGGAATAAATGCTGTGGAAATAATAAGAAAATATAAGAAGTGCCACACGAAGGACATGATATTTCTTTTTAAAAGTCTTTAATTTGGAATACCTGTATTACGACCTCATTCCTGTAAGTTTTGTTGAATAGCTTTAACATTTTTTAGTGCAATACAATTAAGCGTGGTTGTTAACCGCAAAGACTGGTACCAGTTGTATGTGATCAGTTTATTCAGGTGAATCATGTGACCAGTTATATGTGACCGGTTTATTTAGGTATCTCGGGGACTAGTTATATGCGATCGGTTTAATTAGGTATCTCAGGGGCCAGTTATACGTGATCGGTTTAGTGAGATGTCCCAGGGATCAGTTATATGTGATCGCTTTAGTCAGGTGTCTCAGGGACCAGGTATACGTGATCGCTTTAGTCAGATATCTCAGTGATTAGTTATATGTGATCGGTTTAGCGAGATTTCTCAGGAAAAACTGTGCATGATCGATTTAGTCAGGTGTGTCAAGGACCAGTTAAATGTGATCGCTTTAGTGAGTTGTCTCAGCGACCGGTTATATGTGATCGATTAGGGGGGATATCTCTTGACCAGGTATATTTGATCATTTTAGCATGGTCTCCCAGGGTCCAGTTATATGTGATCGATTTTGTTAGGTGTGTGAGACGAGCTATGATGATTTGAACTTTATCGTTTGCAATTTTTGAAGAACATATGATTTTTGTCGGATTTCTGATGAGATATTTGTCTGTATTTAAGTAATCTGTAAACCTTTGCACAGTTATTTAAATATTCCCTGTTCTATTTTAATGACCATATTTTAGCAATTGACAAGCCTTTGGCTTGCAAGGCATGACACTTTTTATTTTCGCCTTCGATTTCGTTTTCTTGTTTAAAACACCATGCGAAAAGAGTGTATTTTTGCAAGTAAATGCGGTGCCTTTACCGCAAAGCACAGAAGACACAGTTGCTCAGCTATGTGCGAGCTCTCACTGCGTAAATAGGTAACACGGCGCATGCCTGATCAGTCAATAAAACCTTAAGTCAGCAAAAACAAAACACTACTCGGCTTATAAGACGTATTCAAGCCTAGTTGTTTGCAAGATATTATTCAAGAAATAACCCATTGAAGGCTGTATTTTCGCGTTTTAATTTTTGTAAAGTGTTTAACATTTCGCTAGCGAAATGAGGTTCTAGTTATTCTATGGTTTCTTGCGTCATTTTTAAGTTCACGTTAGTGCTATATACAAGTATAACTTAGTTTGTCTGCTGGTTATTGGCAATACCAATAGCTGATGTAGCCCCAGTGAAGTATTCTCTAATTTGGATGTAAGCACCAATCCAAAACAAGCACAGACCTTTTTTGTCTCCTGTTTTAATTTACATAAGGCTTCCAGTGTTAGGTCTTGACACAATTAGGTTAATGCTAAATCCTTGTAAATTCAAGGGAGAAGCACGAATAAAACGCAACAAAAACATTAAAAAACAGACTAGCCAACAGCTAAGAGTCAGCTAAACTTGTAAAAACCCTTGCATTCTGAACGAACCTTTTTCGTTTATTACCTTTTCACCCATGCACAATTCTCAATCAATCAGTCAATTGTTTGTTGTAATATCTCGCAAATTAATTATGAGGTTGGCTCAAAAGTAATCTTAAATCCAGGTTGATCTTATACTTGGTCTCTTGTGTACTTCTGTTTTGATTAAAAGCTATCTCTGAATAATAAAATTTTAATCGGTCAGAAGAGTTCGTTTGATGAGGTTTAAAATGACATGTGAATGAGTGTGTAAGGATGCGTGTTTGACGCGATTTGTTTCAATAAAAAAACAAACAAACATTTCTGTAATGTTGTCATCTATGCCAAAATATTTTATTATATAAAACTTTGTTACTACAACGCACACACGCATGGCATACAAATGAAGGACATATTGCTGTAACGTGAACACATTTTGTAACATACTCTCATTTTCAATTCATTAAAATTTGAAACATTGTCTAAAAAGACAATTATTTGACATCATGGATGCGGATTTTTTTTTTTTAAATTATGCCCTTAAAACATCAAAGTGTTCACTGCTATTCATAAGCATCGATAAAACAAAAGGGTCTAGGATTTTCTTTCATATGTTCTGAAATTGTTCGGCATTCTCCGATCCACATATGACTGAACGAATAAGAGGAAGTTATGCCATATATGCCTGCAGCGCCGCCTATAATGCCTCTACAACAACACGAACGTTCACTACACAGAAATAGCATCGTGCACTGACAATCACTACGAATCAGCCTAGCCACGTCACGCCCCCCCCCCTCCTCCCCCCACCACTATCCCTTCCTGCCACCCTACCCACCCCTATCAGTAGAAGAAATTATTTTAGATGTCTTCAGTGGTGTCGAGTTGGTCTTCAGCGAGACTGTATTTGCTGTCCAGCTCGTTGAGGCCGCAGTCGATGATTTTGACACGTTTCTTGGGTACGGCTGTGTTTGCGTCGGCTGGAACTTCGCCAACTGTTTTTATGACATCCTAGAACAGAACAAAACAAGTTTTAAAACTGCCATTGAATTTTTTTTGCATGTTTTAAATTGGGAACTATTTTATCTGAACCTAGCATATTGTGAAGTTAGCCATGTTGATATGTTTCTTGTCGGGGGGACAGGAATTGTCCAACCCCTTCCCGTCGGAATGTTAGGGAATATGTTTTGTCATCTCTTGTCACCAATGCCGTTTTTATCTTTTACTGGTACATTTTTATTTTAGTAAGTTTTGTTTTCACTTTTCTTTTACATCTTTTTCTTGTAAAAAAAAACTTCTTGTGCACAGTTTGTATTGAATGTAAGCGATCGGATGGTTAAATGGTTACGTTGGTTTACTACTATCTGTATTTTCTGTGCATTGGATCAACTTCCTTGGAAGCGTAACAAAAAAAGGCAAAGGCAAGGAAAAGCATCACAAAAACAAACAAACAAAACACTTACGAATCCACGGATAACCTTGCCGAAGACAACATGTTTGCCATCCAGCCAGCGAGCCTTGGTGAGGAGGATGTAGAACTGCGATCCGTTCGTATCTTTTCCGTGGTTGGCCATGGCAACCCATCCAGGAGACCTGTGGCTCAGGATGAAATCTTCATCGTTGAATCGGTCACCGAAAATGCTCTTGCCTGGATACAAGGAAATCATTCTTATTAAGGTCAGACTATTTGTATGAAAAAAAGCACACATACAGAAGATTTGGGAGACAAAAGTCTTTGGCATAGGGAGCCAGCACAAGCTTTCATGGACACAAGTGCCCCGAATCAAAACTTAGACACTTAGGTGTGTGAACTTCAGATTTAATTATAAAGATTGAGCCCTTTCACATATTTTTGTTACAGGAAAAACATTCAATGCACTCTATAGACTTAAACTCATGCAGGACCGTTCTAACTATAAAATCCTAGTCCGTATATTACTGTGTTCGATAATTTTCTAAGATATTGGCACAATATGCCCTCCACGCATTGCCAAATTTACTCTCCATAGCTACCTTACACATGTTCCAAATTACTCTTCGAGTTAAAGATTTAATGTGTTTTATTTCATTCATTAAAATGTCCAAATGAATTTAAATGCAACAAAAAAATCCAACAAAATAAAACAACTCCTTTGAATGAGAAAAGCAACAGAGAAATAAACCAACCACCATTAGTATTTTTAATTTGATATTCTGTGTACATTCTGCATGCATTTCAATAAATCTACATTGCATTTGTTCAGCAGACACACTCTGAAACGTCAAATTCAAGATGGCCACCGCTGCGCCATTTTGTTTTTATTTTAAAAATCTGTTTATGTCTGACAAATCTTTGAAATAATGCCCATTGATTTCAACACAAGAGAAAGTCGATACGACCGTTTTTTTTGGGACCAGTTACTGAAAACCGACCATTTTATTGGGACCAGTTACTGAAAAAATATGAGAAGTATGACCCCTCTACTACAGGTCATTCCTGTTGGTGGTAAAAGCTTCTGCTTTACTTCACCAGTAAATGCAATACCGTGACACATCGGAAATGGAACTTTGTGTAAGGTTTTGTTACTACAGAGCCCACTATTCAGCCTGTCGGAAAGTGGTCTTTTTTCCGAGAGAGTCCCGTAGAAGAGGAAGTTATGCCATATATGCCTGCAGCGCCCCCTATAATGCCTCTACAACAATACGAACGTTCACTTCTTCTGTGTCTATTTTGTTATCGTTGGCGGCAAAATGCCAGAAACAAGGTGCACACAGACAAAACAAGCAACCGCGGGGATCCTGTCCTACCATGGATCAAAGAGGACGGTCAATGCTGGCATTGTCTTGGGAAACGGAGCACACATGAAAAGGATTGACACGAATATCATCGCAAAGTACAACGGAAGGAGACTGGATGAATCTGAGGATTATTCCATTGAACTGCTTCTTGGCAAAATTGTATTGCTGAAACATGAGCTAATAGACGCCACTTTTTCATAAAGGAATTAAGTTACATCTCCTGGCTCTTGGACTACTTTGTCACTGAGTGCCCCTTTCTCATTCAATACATCAACCTTTACTTCACCCTCTAAAATTCTCGAGTTTAAGAAAAGGCTCTAGTTTGAAAACAACACCAGTGTGTCTATTTTTAAGCCAGTCTAGTACTCTCTATAGTTATCCTTTTCCTAACAAAAGTCGTAATTTGACATATATTTACTACACTAACTGGGCCACTGACGTTACCGGATATAATGGTGCTCAGGAAACCAAGTAACGCATGGAGTCCTCCTGGGCAACGAAATGAAAGACAGAGTTACACTAATTGCCACTTTGATAGATGGGAAAAAGCTGGGGGCCATTAAAGAGCAGCTATTGCAATACCATCCATTATATACCCGTGGGTTGTCTATGAGCCCAAAGGAAATATTTGGACCAGTTGACCAAAAAAATAATTCCCTCTTTGACAAAAAGTGTTCCCCTGTTCGAATAAACACGGACAAGTTTCGTTGTTTAAGTTGCAAGTAAGAAACAAGAAGTGTGTGAGCTGGAACACATATCCCCTGTCAAGGTAATCGGCTATTGATACTCGGCTGAATTTCTTGAAGATGGGGGCGTTCTGATGTTGAAATGTTAAGATTAACAGCGGTCACCATTAAAACACATATGAGATAATGGACGGGGCAGGAAAACTGTCGCTTTAACGCAACATTGAAAGTCCTCCGCGGTCACCTCGCCTTCTGGTAAAACAATGGATTGGAGTCTTCAGTCAAAACTGTCAGATCATTAACTTAAAGGTCCCTCGGCTAATCCTTTTGGCATATTGTGATATAAGGGGTGTTAATTGGTTCTGGTTGTCACAACGATAGGACGTGTTCGTGTGACGTATGAGAAGACATCCCTGACCTCCTCACGTCCAGGGTGCAGCGATATAAATGACTGGCAAGGTTATCCGCAAAGTGTAGCAAAAAACAGTGCGAGAAATGGAAAAAGGGACATGCTCAAAAAACATAACAATGACAACAGAATATTGTCAAACCCGTTGACGATAGGAAAAGAAAACGAAGCGATTGACAAAGCAGAGACACGTTATGGTTGGATTTTGTGATTATTATTGTCATTTTAGTCTGAGATCTCGCGCGCTGTTATTGTAGGTTGACATTAAACTGACCATTTTTCTATCGACGACTTGATGTTGCAAAACAGTTACCATTCAAGTAAAACAAAAATTAATTTAAGGATGTTAACAGATAGTTGGTAGGATTTCCTGCTGAAAAGACGTATAAATTTGTCTAAAATCTAGCTGTAGAAAGAAAATATCTAAACAAACTACAGCAAATTTACGACGAACTAAAAGCGGTTAGGTACATGTATGACACCTAAAAGAGCATTGATTGTGCACATATCCAGGAACTATCTAAAGTGTGCTTCATTGTGCAACTACAGTACTGTCCTGCGTAAATCTAAGCACGCGTCTAAAAAGCTATAGATTCTATGAGAACTGCGCTAGATTCTATGCTTGGGGTTGTCCTGATTCTACGACTCTGCTCGCCACAAACCTCCAGTGCCATCGCCGGTTGTTACGTCTCCCATTTGAAGGACGAAATCAGGAACAATGCGGTGAACCCTGCTATTCTTATAGTGTAAGGTTTCCTGAAGAAATTAATTTTTAAAACAATCAGAAATACATATATACAACTTTTAACACGATCCCAGTTCGTGTATCTTGAAAATCAACTCTTCATTGAAATGGATGTAAAGCAAGATATTCACAACTTTCTTATGGCTGCAGTGATATTATTTATCGAGGGACGGGGCGTACTTTTTTCAATTTTGAATTCCTTTTGGGTTTTAACCATGCAATGCGGTGCAAGGAGCATGATTTTTAATAAATGTCATCAGCCAGCTAAAAATCATTAGAAACGTTATGCAGACAATATCACTGTCCATTTTTTAAAGTTGCCAATATCTTGCAGGACATCCAAAACTTCACGCATGCGCAACCAAATAGCATTACAACCGATATGCAAAGTGGCATGCGTGTTCACGAGTTACCTCCGGTTCCATCGCCAACTGTAATATCGCCCATCTGAACTACAAAATCTGGAACTATGCGATGTATGGGAGAATTTTTATAAGATAACTTCTCCTGCAGAAAAATAGAACCAAATTAGTTGCTAAATGGATAAGAAATTCTAGTTTCGTACATAAACAAAGAAGTACATATCAGTGCTCGCGTTTACGCCGTTTTCGGACCAAATTTGCGCAGTGTTTGAAACACGTAGGCAATTTTTGTGGTACTCTTATTAAGAAATACGCAGTTTTTTTTCGACAGTTGTTTTTCTTTAATTTTCAAGTTAGCATGCATGCAGTTTTATCAAGTTCTCAGTCTGAAAGGGGCGGCAGCAGAAACTTCCCATAGCAATGAATACTTCTCAATGGGAATTATAAATAAGTCAACGTGGCAAGATCAAAGTTTCAATGGAATAAAAAAAAGTATCAATGCAATTTATTGGTATTCCTGAGCAAACGTAGGTTAGAACATGTGTTTCTCTCTCACTGACGGATGAAATCAATTTTAGTTGATCGATGCGATTTGAGGAGATCGCAAACCACTATGCTCATTTGAACGTGTCCATTTTTTCTTTTCTTTTTTTTTCTTTTTTTTTTTTTTTTTTTTTTTTTTTTTGCACCCAACAGCAGCGACAGACAAATTCGTCCACTACCATTTATGCAGTATTTGATTTGTGGGGGTGATTTTATTCGTCCTGACTTGTCCGTTTGAAATAAATTTTGTTCCATTTCCTCACACACTCATGCGTACATACATGAGTGTATTGTGGCATGTGTGGTTTCTCAGTCACAGTGCGCTCATGTAGAACGACTTGGACGAGCAGAAGATACGATACAAAAAACTTGAGACAAGAATAATATCCCACAATTAATTATATCGACTTTAAAAACTACATATAGGCACTTTTTGGCTTCGAAAGCCAATTAGATGGAAATTATCCTGTTCCATAACTGATGCAAGACGGCAGGGAAGACATATTCGTTATTTTTTTGTACACTTCTCTGTCTGATACAAAGCTCTCATCCACACCACCACTCATGCCCACCCCAGATAACGGCGCCTCCAGTCTCAGGCGTTTCTTGAACCCCCGTCCCGCACCCCGATTTAACTTGCTACTTTCCACAATCAACACTTAAAGAAAAAATATATTTATTGGCGAGTGTGAACAATTTTTAGTTCATTTAACCCAATATTTTCTGGCATTATATTTTTCGTGTGCTTAAAGGGACAAGGCGACCAGTAACAAATCCCCGTTTCAAAGTTCACTTGGCATTTGATTTTCTACACCTTTCCATTCCTACCATATAAACGTAAACTGTCTCACGTCCTTTTTGTTTTATTTATTTTTTTTTCAAAGGTCTAAATTTTAAGAAATGCCTGATTTTAATTGGCTACTGTTGCATATATTGATCGGTACAAAACACGCAGAATGTAAATATTGAATTCTGACCTTTCCTCTCTTGTAGCCTCTGGTGATGGCTACAAAGTTCATGACAGTCATCGGAGCCGTCTCGCCAAATAACGCGATAACGAAGCGACCTCTGTAGTCCTCGCCGGGACCGTCCATGTCCTTGACCTCTACGTCAAACCAGGCTTCGTCCGTTACCGTGAAGTTGCCACAATACGCTAGCGAAATGGCGGACAGGATCACTGCTGCGAATAGTTCACTCTTCATCTTGTCTGTTGTGTGCCTGTGTTGTTGGTTATGTATTTTTGATTTTTTTTCCTGAAAAAAAATCAATAACAAGAATCAAAATTGGCATCAAAGTAAAACTGCAGCTGAAGTTTAACTCTATACATATTTTTTATTTAAATTAATTATTAGAAAAACGAATATGGCATGATGAGGCTATTTACTAAACTGCACAAATTTACTCCATTTTGCCAAAGAACATGATTTTGTTCTTTAAATATACGTTTCAACTGGAATTTGAAGTCCTGCAGCAATAGTAGAGAAACAACAAATAATTTGCTCTATAAAAACTAGTTCTGTAGTTGCACAAATAAATAGAATAATTTCTAACGTTGAAACGTAAAAAACCCGCTAATTGAACAGGTATTTGAACGCATCTACGAAGCGTTATCAACTCCGTAAAATTGCAGTCACTACTTCAATTCATGACGACTCCTTTACTAGATTCAATGTTTGCCCAATCGCATTTCCTTTTTTATTCATTTTCACTTCAAAGTTTCGTCCCTGCTGTGATTACCATTGGGATTTCTCAATGTGTACAGTCGTGCACATTTTTTTTTTTTTTTGGGAAATTCCATTAAAATTTTATGGAAAGTAATCGGAAACAATAATGAAATAGAAACTAGTTTAAAAAATTGTACTAGTATGCTCAGACTTATTATATTTTATATCTGAATGAGAAATCGCCAGTCCATTGCTATTTTAGAAGACAACAGAATAACATGCCACTACAAACATCAAAGCTATTGCTTACCTTTGAATATCTTGTGGTAATCGCGAGTTGCTTTTCCTAATATAACACTTGCTTTTTTTGCTGCTGAATGATTTTTGAAAATGATACGCGATTTCGGCCACTTTTAAACAATTCCTTTGGATGGTACAATGACAGGGATGTCTTTTGGAAATGATGAAACGATGCCACGGTAGCACCAGCTTTCAACCAATGAAAACGAAGCTTTCAAAAGTTTCCAATATTTTGAGTATTTTCAGATTGATTTTGCCACATCGAACTTACACGTCGTGAGGGAGACCCATTGCGATAAATCTATAGTTCTTCTTCAAAAAACCAATTTGTGATTTGCATATAGATTTTTAAAGGTAAATTGCACTGAGAAGATACTATTTTATAGATTTTCAAAGGAGCGTAATATCAACAGCTGGCAAACAGATGTTTGACGATAATCCAGAGCTAGAACATTGTTTGCTGAGCACAGACGGCATAAAATTTTATCAAAATTCGATACAGCATGGATGATGAAATGTAATATGGCTCTTGCTCCTTAATTTAATTGACACGTGTAGTGAAATTTAATTTAGCGATGATGTTGAAATAAGGCAAAAATGTGGCATTTCAACGCATAAGGCGCTGGCGCAGTATTGCTTGAAGTGCTGTCACATTTGGGCGTGCCCCCTTGACCCATACTTGAACAGACATGTCTCCAAAATACCTTTTCTCATATGTTACATTTTGGGAAATGCTATCTTATAGTTATCCCAACTTTTTCATGCATTTTACATAATATATTGGTCAGCTGTTTTCAAAAGGGTATTTACTTTTGTTTAAAAGAATAAGATAGGCTATTAAACAACATACAACACCCGGATAGAAAGAGGACCTCTGAAGCATCTTCTACTGAAATTAAGTATGAATTAGAAACTAGATAGAAAGGACAGTTTAAAAAGATACCTCGTGAGAACAGAGACGCACTTTTGGACTTTAGCAATACATAAAAATGCTTTTTGGTAAATTACAACCTTAGTTAAATGAGAAAATAAATAAGTTTTCACAATGATGTTGAAGGGAAATATCTAAATCTAATTACGGTTGATTTTGTCATTAAAATGTACTGTGGCTTTTACTAAAAGAAACTCTTGAACAAAAGCTCACATATAAGTTTGATTAAAAACAACAAGTCCACTATAACGCAAATTTCGGAATATACGAAATAAGACCAACGTTTGCGACTATTTTGCAGAACTGTTTTAATCAGGATTTCACAATTTCGCCGGTGTTATTTTTTTCACCGGTTTTAACTGGGATTCATGTTCTGCGTATGCTGCAGCAATAATTAATACTAACAAAAATTATAAAAACAAGCAAATAATTAAGAATGCAAAAAAAGGGACAAAGTGTGGCGGTCAACGCAGCTGGTTAGACCGTTGGTGTGGTAATCCCATGAGCCCGGGTTCGATTCCGACCCAGGGCGGTAAGCGGGGGGGGGAGGGGGGAGGGGGGAGGGGGGGACATTCGCCCCTGCTGCCTCAGCCAAACCAATGCTATGGAATGGATCATCTATCACGGAATTGGCGACCAATGACTCTTTCGGCAATCACTTCATGCCAATTCAATGGCGAGGTTTACTACATGATCCAATACATTATGTTCTTTCTCAACATTTTATTTAATTAATAAAACACTAATAAAAATGAAAGCTTTTGTTGTTGCCAAATGTGTGATGTTTTTTCTTCTACTGAAGAGTTGTCACACTTCAGTAAGATTCCAGGTAAGAGAAAACCACTCGTTTACAGAGCAGCATCCCAGTTAGGCAAGCTTAACAATCTTGAAAAAAGAACTTACAATATGTAAATGCCATAGTTCGGTTTTGTTTTAACAGTTTTAGTGCAGTTTGTGTGAAAAAGGTGAATCCTAGTTAAGACCTAGTAAAAAGACATTCGCGAAATTGCGAAGTCCTAGTTAAAACAGTTAGGCAGAAAAATCGTGAAATATCGGTATGTTTTTATTTATTTCGAGTAACAGGATGGATAACCCGGCATAGGTAAAATCTTAAAAACTGACATTGGACAGCGCTGTGTTATCAGGGAGGTGTGCAAAAAAAAAAAAAAAACAAAAAAAAACAAAAAAAAAAAACAAAAAAAAAAAAAAAGATTCCCCGATGCTCCAAATAATTTAAGGAGTCATGCTAAGTAGCATAAGGGAGAGGGCGAGGGAAGGGGTATGTGGAGCTTGGCAGGCAAATTTGTGATGTGAGAAGTTAGCTTAATTGTTAACCGAGGAAAGTGTTGTCCGAAGGCGGAGTTAATGTTTTTTTACATGATGAAAGGGATTAGAAATAAAACTTACAGACTTTCATAGTTCTTGCTTAATATGTACAAGACGCTGGCAAATTTTTGGAAACTCGAGGCGTAGTACAGATGAACTAACGCATGTTAAAATGCATAATGAATTTCTTATTTCTTTTCCCCCAGAAATCTGAATTGGTTAAAACAAAAATGTCAGTCACGCACAGTAAGTGTTCTTTTCTTTAAAACACACTGCAGCAGAAGTAGGCTTTATGAATGAAAGTCGCTTTTCTGAAAGTCAAAACGGAGACATCAGAGAGTACTATTTGTAGAAAGTCCGGGGAATATTAAAACTTGATTGAAAAATATGGACTAGGCCTTGAAAACACAGATAAAAGCCTTTCACAAACTGTTTACGCCTACTGGCCAGTTTATGGCTAATGGCCAGTTTGGAGGACACGTTTACAGCGTTTTCTTCAGCGCTCCACCGTGTGGAAGGAAACCAGTGAAACTGAGAGCTGAGGGAAGTATGTTAAACAGCGGGCCAATTTCTTCTATTTAACATTTTATTAGCGGTAATAAATAATAATAATTAATGCCATGAATGTGAAAACTCTTAAAAAATAAACTTTTTTACACCACAAATACACATTGTGATAACTTTTTTTTAATGTTTAATTTTAAAACCATTTCATTTGGATAAACATGAATACAAATATTAACTGGTGCTCACTTCTAGAACAATCCCAGTGCTTTGTGTTTACCCTTATTTTGGAGCTTCTGTAGAACTGCCAACGTATAAACGGCTTTCAACAACCACGGAAATATTCCATGTTAAACCCATTTCATAAAATGCGAAAGAAAGCAGTCGAAATATTCACTTAAAATATATACTTAATTATTTAGATCAAGGTCTAGGTCAAACTAGAAATCACGAACATGAGGGGCAAACCTCCGAGTAACAGTTATACCATTGCCCCCCTCCCACACTGACTGCTTCAAAAGGTGCAGAGCTTATTCAATACACTATCACGACCACCCATTTGCGGAACTCTGTACAGGACTTCGATCTCATCCTTTTTTCACAAGTTTTTTTCGTTTATTTTTGTTTATTTTTTTTTTTTTTTTTTTTTTTGGTAATTTATTTTACTTTAGGGTTTTGACTATGAACAGCCTCAGATTTAGTTATCAATACAAACTGACTCTTGAAATATCGCAGCATGGAAATAACCTCTAAGAGCTCCAGTATTTGTAATTTTTCTGAACGAGATCGTAATTGCTCTGACGCACCTCCGTGTAATGTGTATTTGTGCTTAGGCCTACGCTTCCTTTGTTTTTTTCTGTGTTATATCTATTTAACCTCCAAAAAATGAATAAAACGGTTCATCAAAGAAATCAAATATTTATTGACAAAAAGTTGTTTCAATTTTGTTTGCACAAAAATGGCTGTATCACAGTTAACATCTACGTAAATTGCGACAAAACTGTACTTCAGAAATCAAGAGACCATATTCTTTTCACCCAGCGGCGAGCAGCTTTTATCACTATTTTTCATGCTGTAAATTATTATTACGATTAATTTCGTTTATAGGAAGCGATTTATTCAAAAAAGAAGCAAACCAAGAGCATTCTACGACACCTTGGTATTAATTAAATTACCCTGAATTCTAATTGCTGAACTCAAAAATGTGCAAATATTAAGGAACTTCGCTTCTCTAAGATACTACAATTAAAGAATACTTTCAGATGATTTCGAGATGATTTCAACAGCAGATAAGACCGTAAGCTTGCCAAAAAAGAGCAAACGCTTGCTAAACTACATGATACCCTTAAAAAAAATTACTACCCCCCCCCCCCCCCCCCCCACCACCCCTGTGACATTCCCGTTTTAAGTACCACTAAAAAACACTACAATACTGGACAGTGACTATCAAACAGCAAAATACTCTACTCGGTGAAGTTTACATCACTCCTGACTATTCCAAAAACAGATTTATAAAAACTAACACAATAAGGCGAGCCGTAGAAATACCGATACTGTAGAAATACGGGCTTTATCACAGCAGGTCTTTTCTAATACTGAACAGTAGGTTTTGATAATGCGCACTCAGGACTGAAATTAACTGAAAATATAACAAAAATAAAGCTACACCTGTAAAACTCGTGTCGAGAAAGTGTCTGAAGAATAACCAACACTGAAAAGTAATCACAATGAACCAACCAATTGAAACTACTACTTTTAAACAATGTAATGGATGTTGACATTCCATAAAGAAAACAATAGCGCCCCATCCCACCCCCGCACTCCTCTACTGGATACAACAATGTGTTATGGTTTTGCATTCAATATGCAGAGACTTCTCAAATGTTGCCAACAGCTATTAGTAAAACTTAACGAACAAAAGTACCGAAAAAAGCCGCTTGACATTCCGAAATACCAACTCCATGCAAATACAATGAAATCGTGCGCTGTTGTACTTCCAGGGAATCATCTCACCTTTTTATTTGCAAATCTAAGAATAAGAATTCTAGGTGAATGTGCTTTCTTGTAAGATATGAGAAGTCTGACACCTCTCAGTAAGAGGAATGATATCACCAGTACGCTGTCCCCAAATTCAACCCCCCCCCAATCACCTCAAACATGGCCTTCTGGACCGTTCCACGCAAAAAGTGAAATCCTTAGATCCCCCCCCCCCCCCCACACCCACCCACCGACCATAACACACACTTGCAGAATTTCATCACATTAACTCACCACATCACTATTCGGCGAAAAGAATTGTTCGATATTTTTTTAACTGAAAAGGTAACTAAGCCAATTTTGGTAACCCTATTTTGAGAAATATCATTTAAATTTTACCCAAAAAAGAACGTTTCCATTTTTTAAAAAATGGCACCTTCTGTAAAATTTTTCCTGCACTACATAATTAAAACTAATAACATAGCAACATAATGGAGAACACGACTGTTTCCCTTTATTCCCTCCAGAGTCATGATGTGTTAATACTGGTAAGATTTATTGCTGTAAATCTTCTGTTTTTCCCCCTATCTGATTCCTCTTATCACATAACTAGTACAGCCTAAACAGCCTGTTGGTGGTATGCATGTTATCCACATACCTAAAACAGATAAAAATGAGAGGCCCTTATTCCAAAAATATCACATACACAACCTTTTCTTTCTCAATCTTTTGGAATTTTTATTTTTACGATTTTTTTTTATTTCCAGTAAACGTGAATGGACTGAGTCTCGGTGGGAAAACTTCTCATACTTCAGAGCACATTAAGACTTCCGATAAATTAAAAATTAAAAATACCTTGATCTTTGTAATTTGAATGTCACTTACCGCGTCATGGGACTATTAATGTGCAGAAACTTCTTTTGCTCGTCACTGTTCATAGTAGGGGGCTGGGCAAACCCCGTGCCCCAGTTGGGCGGTCGGGCGCGTACGGGCCTGCCCCGGGAGGGCAGCATCTGCCTGAGCGTTGACCACGACTCGCATCGCGTGCTGGGCCTCGAACTGTGCACCTCGCTCTCCTCGTGGTCGCGGATGAAGCAGCGCAGCGGGATGTCGCCGGGAGGCACCCAGCTCTCGTCGGTGACGGGCAGCTGCCGGGCGCTGGGCACGAGCGGCTTGTGGCGCGGCACGGGCGCCGTCACGCGCAGGTCGTTCGGCACGTAGCGCTTAATGACCCACACCGTGTCGTGCTGCTCCGGCCGGCCCTCCGTCTGCCGGCGCTCGATGTCGCGCTCAGCCGCCTCCATCTCGGCCTTGTGGCGACTGTACGCCAGTTTGTAGGCGCCAAATGAACCCATTGCACACGCCGCCATTCTTTTGTCCTTTTTTTTTAAACTCAGACTTCAAGTGCACTACAACAATTATGCACACGTCGTCTCAAACAACAAAGTAAACAAATAAAATGCAAAGATATACTCGAGTTTCCCTCTGATTTCAGATTTACTTCTGCCAGGCCAAAATTGACTAAAATTCATCTGTGGGTGAAAATTCAATTATTACAAAAATTCGAAGAATTCCTCTTCAAATGAACAGTCAGACACGGGCGACGTGTTTTCAGTGAAATTAAGCAAAAGTTGAGGTCACATTGCTCAGTTTATTTCAGGGTTGGGTTTCTCCCAGGAAGAAAGGTATTTCTCCCCTCCCCATGGGAAAAATAGGGGAAAAACCCGGGATTTAGGGTTTCTCCCAGGGATAAATGTTTCTCCCGGGGACAAATTGGGGAGAAACAGGGGAGAAACGTTGGGCATAAAATTACTTCAACGTTAATTTGCATTTTATTCACCAGTATTTAATATTTTAACACTTTAGATTTTTCTTAAACTGTTTACTGTACATTGATTCATGAGAAATGTCAATTAGTTAATCAAATTTGTCATATATTTTACACTCACTCATTCGATTCTCAAAGCTTACTGTAGCAGAAAAACGTTTTTCGTAAAAATCCACACTACGCATTTTAACCAAAATCTATAAAATTAGGCCCCAACCCTTCGGATTGGGGCCTATAGTTTTGGGGTGTCCGTTCGTCTGCCCGTCATCACTTTTTTGTACACGCCATATCTCCGGTTCTATTGGTCGTAGAGCATTGATAGTTAGCTTAAATGAAAGGTCTCGACCTGTAGATGTGCCTTTTGGTACTTTTGGTCAGATTCGGTCATCCGGAAGTGGTCAAATTGACCAAAATGAGTTTTAGGGAAATAAGCTTGTACACGCTGTATCTCCGGTTCTATTAGTCGTAGAACATTGAGAATAGGCTCAAATGAAAGGTCTCGACCTGTAGATGTGCCTTTTGATCTCATTGGATCCTCGAAGCATACGGTAGCAGAAAACTAGCCTGGCGGCTTCACCATTGCCTAATCGGTTTCGCACTTTCGAATGTATGGCACTGAAGTTAACTTACACCCTTAATCTCTAAGGCGTAGAACGGACAGTAACTGAAAGATAAGCATGTCATTACTTTGACACAGACTGACAGAGAATACACACCCTTAATCTCTACATCTCCTGAGATATAAGGTTTAAGACGTTTTGTTAAGGCGTAGCTCGGAGAGTAACTGAAAGATAAGTATGTCAGTACTTTGACACAGACTGACAGAGAACGGATTTTTCTTTGATCATGAGTAGAATAGTAAGGTATCTGCCTTGTAGGAAAAGAAAGAGAGTGAAAGCCTGAATAACAAATGTCGATCGTACATTTGTGTATTCTCACGTGAACGTTAAGCAAGACAAAACAAAAAATAAATAATAAGCTGAATAAGATTAATAAGCCTAATCACACAGTGTGTTTCGAATAAAATGGGCAAGAATTTTGACTTTCGGCTGCAAGGGAACCGGATAAAAAATGAAAGAAATGATAACAGAAATATAGCAAAAATGGCTCATACTCGGAACATAGAAGAAATTTAAATTTAAAACTATTTGTTGAAACTTTTAAAATAGCATACTGGTTCTTTAAAAAATACGATTGCTCTCTGGTGCAAAGAAATGTAACATTTAGGTCTCTCTATAGTTTCTTTCATTTTTACCCCGTTAGTTTGTATTCAGAACGCAAAATAGTTGCGCATTTTATTTGGAACGCCAGTGTGACTTGGCTTATATAAACGAAATACATGTGCTACATCCACAGAGTAAAAAGTAAGAAGGAGCTGACTTCGAACCATACTGGACTAGTCGTATGAATAGCTCCAAGAAGCGGTACGCTACATGGGTTCCACGCGCCCCTTCAAATCCCCACTATATAACGATATCAACTGCGTTCGCTTTGAGGCACCCCTTGGCTACTTTGTGCGAGATTCAACTAGTCTTTATTGGCGTTTGCTTAAGCCCTCGAAGTACAACGTTAATGAAATACAATGTTACGTTTTCTTCAAAAGAAAATAATACGGAAATAACCACAAATCTCTCGGAATAATTGTCATTTGCTTGCGTACAGGAGCATAGTTTATTACGTAAAAAAGTAACAGCAATTTGGGCAATTTTTTTACCAAAATAATTTTGAATTGATATTTAAAAAAGAATGGAAGAGATTAAAAGTTATATATTGTACAAGAAGGTTTACAAAATAAATCTATATCTCATATGATGGTTTTTTTTTTTTAATTCGAAAGTGTGCATATTGACAGAAAATTGGAATTATGATATTTTTCCTTATCATTCTATTATAATTTATACCAAAAAATTGCAGTGGAAAGAAAACCTCTATCAAAAAGAGCCGAAAGTACGAATTGACTCATGAAAAGAGTCCGCTGGGATTAACTCGAAGCTACTCGTATGGAGTAGACGTAAACAAAAACACGTACACAGTTTACGAGAAATCCCTATCTAGCCTTTTAACAAAGTTCAAATAAATAAATATAACATATCCTTTTTGTTCTATATTAGCGGCTTCTTAGCATTCGCATTTCTGGATAATTGTGAAAATGAAAAGAAAAACCACCATTTGTTTATGGTGTCCAGGAAGCGGCTTGGATTTCGTTTTCAAAAATAACGTGTTCCTAGCAATGAATATGTTTGCTCAGTGGACTATGGCACCAAGGACACATTCGGTTAAATGCACACTATAAGTAAAGCGAAGATAGATAGATAGATAGATAGATAGATAGATAGATAGATAGATAGATAGATAGATAGATAGATAGATAGATAGATAGATAGATAGATAGATAGATAGATAGATAGATAGATAGATAGATAGATAGATAGATAGATAGATAGATAGATAGATAGATAGATAGATAGATAGATAGATAGATAGATAGATAGATAGATAGATAGTAGTTATATAATGAGAGAGCTACTGCATTTTTTGCTTGGATACCAAGAAGTGGATGAGAGAGCTACTGCATTTTTTGCTTGGATACCAAGAAGTGGATGAGAGAGCTACTGCATTTTTGCATAGCACGGAAAAATGGATGAGCCACTGCACTTTTTGGGAGCGAAAGTGGATGACGAAAGAAAACGTCATTTGATGCAGTTGGAAGGATTGCGAGTGAAAGAAAGATGTTTCCGGTGAAACGTTGTATGGGGATGTTGAGAGGGTGACTGAGAGGGAGGGAGGGGGGGGGGGGGGTGAAACGAGACGGGGTTGGGGAGAGTTTTTTTTTTTTTTTGCGGCCGCCGCTGCCACGCCTTGAAAGAAAGGCGGGGAGACGGTTTTTTTTTTTAAAGCATATCCCAGACATTCGTTGCTGCTGCCATCAACTGTTCTGATGTTCTCCCCTCCCCTTTTATACGCGGACGGACTTTAGTTACTGTAGTTAAACTACAGCGTGGCAGCGAGAGAAGAGAAAAGAGCTCTTTAAAGTTTAAAAATCATTTTATTTACAACTATTTCATATTCATATATACATTGGAAATATGCTATTAAAAACATTAAAACACTAAAGTTAAAAGTTAAACGTTAAAAAACACTAAAAACACTAAAAGTTAAAAGTTAAACGTTAAAAATCATATTCATATATACATTTGAAATCTGCTATTAAAACACTAAAACACTAAAGTTAAAAGTTAAACGTTAAAGAACACTAAAACACTAAAAGAAGTTCCAATGAATTTCAGTCACCATTTGTTCCCACACTCCGCATGGTTTTAGTTGTGTTTCACTTGTATTTGATAATATCGCAAGTTTCCCGGCCGCATTGGTCCATCTGTTGAGAGTCAAACAAATCATTTTATTTACAACTATTTCATATTCATATATTCATATATTCATATGCTTTCATATATACATTCGAAATATGCTATTAAAACACTAAAGTTAAAAAAGAAAACACTAAAAATACTAAAAGTTAAACGTTAAAAATCATATATTCATATGCTTTCATATATACATTCGAAATATGCTATTAAAACACTAAAATACCTGTTGGGATCCAAACAGGAAGATGTCTGTCTTGATATCACAGGTGAGGCACTGCATCGTGTAGTTTCCTGCAAAGGCTTCCAGTAAAGCCGCCATCAGGGAGCAATGGAGGCACGCTGCATGTCCACACTCCAGAGCTATGCTCTTGTCATAGAGCATAAAGACATCACATCTGGGGCAGGTCGCAAAATCACGTCTTAGAAAGTAGTCTGCCCATTCCGGGTATTCCTCTTCCTCCATAGTGCTTGGTATTTGTTCCCCCAGCATATAGGTCCTGATGTATGCGTGATTGAATTTACCATCTTCAATATTTTCAATTCGCTTCCCCATTGTAATGCTACGGTCAAAAGTAACTGGTATGCTAACGACTCCAATGTTCTTTGGATCAGGCAGCATCTGTGCAAAGTGTTTCCTGTATGATATTTCTCGCAGGCGCCGTGGTTCAAATTCACACTTCTCAACGGATTGGATATTCTTCTCGCCATCCAAATGAAAATAGAGTTCCATGATAGTAGTTATATGAAGATTGAAGTGTTTTAGTGTTTTAATAGCAGATTTCAAATGTATATATGAATATGATTTTTTAAAAGTTGGAGAGGCGCGGAGGGCATTATATACTCTGCAGCCGATCGACGTCAGACCACCCCCCCCCTGTGCAGCGCGCTCAGCGCACAGCGTGTCGACGACGACCCCCCCCCCCCTGTACAGCGCGCTCAGCGCACAGCGTGTCGACGACCCCCCCCCCCCTGTACAGCGTACAGCGCACAGCGTGTCGACGACGACCCCCCCCCCCCCTCCCTACAACCAAAGAAGAGTTAAAAAATCATTTTTTTCCCAAAAAAAGAAACATGTTAGGTTTCATTTTTTTTCTTGACGAAATGGATGGTAGTGTAAACGTCATTTTGTGCAGTTGTCGATGTGATTACGGCATTTAAAATAACAGCTTCCGCCGAAGCGTTGATGAAGCGCTGTACTAGCCCCCCCCCCTCCTCCCCTCCCGAGAGTGACAGCTCTCACCCCAAGAACAGGGTATCGACCCCCCCCTCCCCTATCACTAAAGAAGAGTTAACCCTCCCCCCTCCCCCTCCCCCTCCCCCCTCCCAAAACTCACTATATAAGTGAGTCGAGGAGATGTCATTTAACACACACACAAACAAGATGAACTCGTCAGCAGATGCCATAGATGATCTAAGTCAATTCAAACCAAATGAGGCAGTGATGATTCGCACACCATTGAATGAAGAGAAAGAGAAAGCAAAGGTGGAGGCAGAGATGAAGTATGCCTTAGAGGAAACTTTGCATTTTCCGTCATCTGTAACACCTGTGGAGGAGGAGCAGAAGAGGTACAATTACAGGGTGTGGAAGAAAGGCTGCGGCATGATCACACTGACAACGGAATGTTTCAAATGCTTCTGCTTACTGGAGTATGATGGACAGTCGCATAATTGTCCAGTAAAGCATGAAGCACCCAGGCGTTATTGTTGTAAGACCTGCGGCGGACTGCTGTCATATAACTTCACAGCATTATTGCCAGGACCCGAACCGTTGTTGGATTGCTGGTGGTGTGGAGCATCATTGAAAAACTTTAGATATTACAACATGCATCCGTTTAAATGTGCCAAGAGACCATTCACGATGAATCAGTTTTATCGCTACCAGTGCGATTGTGGTGAGCCGGCGTGCTGGTAAAGCCCTGCGGAGAGTTTGACATGGAAAAAATGGTGACTGAAAATCATTCGTATTTAACTTTAGTGGTTTAACTGTAGTGTTTTTTTTTTTTTTTTTTTTTTTTTTTTAACGTTTAACTTTTAACTTTAGTGTTTTAGTGTTTTTTAACGTTTAACTTTTAACTTAAGTGTTTTAGTGTTTTAGTGTTTTAGTGTTTGAATAGCATATTTCGAATGTATATATGAAAGCATATGAATATATGAATATATGAAATAGTTGTAAATAAAATGATTTTTTAAACTTCAAAGAGCTCTTTTCTCTTCTCACGCTGTAGTTTAACTACAGTAACTAAAGTCCGTCCGCGTATAAAAGGGGAGGGAGGGGAGAACATCAGAACAGTTGATGACAGCAGCGGCAACAACAAGGATGGCTACGAAACAAGCAAGGTTGAAACGTGCTCGGGAAGAGCTTATTCAGCAGATAGAAGTGAAGAGACAAAAGACGCTGGAAGATAGTATTATCAGACCTGATCCGTTCCTTTGCTATGGATGTGTTAAGATATTTCCATCTATGGATGCGTTTGACACACATGTATGCAAAGAACCAAAGACAGTGCAAGTAGGGAGAGGGAGAAGAGTGAGTCTTGGTGAAAACGCGCAGGAAAGACGGTTTGAGCCTGAAGATGGATCGGATTTATTACTTGAAATGCGGCAACAAGAGAATCGGATTAAGGCACATTTACGAGAAACGTTAAATGATGGAATGAAATGGTACATTGTCGTACATGCACGCTTCAAGAAAATGACAGCGAATGCTGAAGGGGTGATGGTAGAACAAGTGGATAATGCTTTTATCAGCAGTCGAACATATATAGCCTACAATCCAGGGGATATTGAGCAGGACTTGCCAGAAGCCTATAAAGAATTGTTTACCAAGTTTGATGAACATGAGCGACAAGGTTCTGGCTGCGTGTTGGATAACATCCTGTATATTGAAGTGCATACAGCTACATCAACACCTCTGGAAGCAAGCTGTTATATGGACCTGCCGAAGAAAGTGAAGAATACAAAGGCTGTATTAAACATTAAGAATAAAGATAACAAGTGCTTCTTATGGTCGGTACTGGCTCACCTTCACCCTTCAACAGATGCAAACCCAGAGCGTGTGCATCGATACAAGCCATTTGAGAACGAATTAAAGGTGGAAGGCATGGCATTTCCCACACCGATTACGGCCATTCCAAAGTTTGAAAAGGAGAATAATGTATCCATCAACGTGTTTGGATATGAACAGGATGTCGTTGTTCCGATACAACTGAGTCGAAACACCAGCGCTAACAGCGCCAACAGCGCCAACAGCGCCAACAGCGCGAGAGAAATCAACTTACTTTTGATTAGTAATGACAGGACAAGACATTACTGTCTCATCAAGAATTTCAGCAAACTGATGGCTTATCGATCAAAGCATAATGGAAGTGCATTTTATTGTTTCAACTGCCTTCACGGGTTTATACGACAAGATCTGTTAGATAAGCATCGCGAAGTGTGTGGCAAGCATGGAGCGCAACGTTTATCATTCCCCAAGGAACCGTTTATCAAGTTTAAGAATGTAGCCAAACAACAGCGAGCACCTTTTGTGATTTATGCAGACTTTGAATGTTTCACGCAAAAGCATGAAGAAGGAGACAAGTACCAACATCATCGTCCAAACAGCTTCGCCTATGTGGTTGTGAGCCAGTATGACACACATGCCCCAGTCGTGTATCGAGGAGACAATGCTGTGAAAGTCTTTTTAGACCATATGGTGAATGAGCGTGATCGTATTGTGCAGGGTTTACAGCAGCCAAAGAAGTTGGTCATGACTCGTGAAGACAAAGAGGATTTCAGGACTGCTGTGGATTGCTACATTTGTCATGAGCCTCTAGGAGCAGATTGTGTGAGAGATCATGACCATATCAATGGCAAATACCGTGGAGCTGCACATAGTGAATGCAATTTGCAATTCCGATTTCGAAAGGATCAGCAGGGTGTTAAAGATTCGTTTATCATCCCTGTCTTTTTCCACAATTTGCGAGGCTATGACAGCCATTTAATCATGGAGGAAATTGGCAAATTCAAAGATGAAACGCTTACGGTTATTCCCAACACCGTTGAGAAATATATTGCATTCACCATGAGCAATCTGAAATTTACAGACAGTTATCAGTTCATGGGTACTTCTCTACAGAAGTTGGTATCCAACCTGGCGGCAGAAGGGAAAGATACCTTTTATAACATGACCTCTCACATTCACGATAGCGACCAGCAAGAGTTACTGTTGAGAAAGGGAGTGTACCCCTATGATTACGTGGATGAGCCATCCAAGTTTGCTGAAACACAACTGCCGTCCAAGGACAAGTTTTACAGTCTGCTCAGTGAAGAAGGCATTAGCGATGAGGATTATGTGCATGCACAGAAGGTGTGGGAGACATTCCACTGCACTACATTTGGTGAATACCACGACTTATACCTGAAATCGGATGTATTGCTGTTGGCTGACGTGTTTGAAAATTTTCGTCAAGTGTGTCTTAACACGTATGAATTGGATCCTGCCCACTACTATACAGCGCCAGGACTGTCGTGGGATGCGATGTTAAAAGCGACAAAGGTGAAGTTGGAATTGATCAATGACATTGACATGTATCAAATGGTTGAACAAGGTCTACGTGGAGGAATATCTGTCATCACACACAAGTATGCGAAAGCAAATAACCCCTACGTAGCAGAGTATGACCCTATGCAACCAACCCATTACCTGATGTACCTCGACGCAAACAACTTGTACGGCTGGGCCATGTCACAAAGTATGCCAGAAAGTGGATTTATGTGGGTGAACGAGCCAGAATCCATTAACTTCATGGAAGTGGATGAAGAGGATGAGATTGGATACATTTTAGAGGTGGATTTGGAATATCCATATTCAATCCATGATAGTCATAATCACTACCCAGTAGCTCCAGAACGGAAATGTGTGAAGGTGGGAGAATTATCCGGGTATAGTCAGAAGCTACGGAAAGAGTTGAACATGAAAGATAAACCCAGTGAAAAGCTCATTCCCAACTTGTGTGACAAGAAGAACTATGTACTTCATTATAGAAATTTACAGCAATATGTGTCACTGGGATTGAAAGTCACGAAGGTGCATCGGGCTATCATGTTTACACAGAGCAAATGGTTGGCGAAATACATCTCGTTGAACACGGAAAAGAGAAAGTTGGCTAAGAACCCGTTTGAGAAAGACTTTTTCAAATTGATGAACAACTCTGTATTTGGCAAAACCATGGAAAATGTGAGAAAGCGCATCAAAGTGGAACTCGTTCACCAGGAAAAGCGGTTCAAGAAACTTGTAGCCAAACCTTCATTCCACCAATTTAGAATTTTCAATGACGATTTGACCGCGGTACATTTACACAAAGTGGATTTGCTTCTGGATAAGCCCATTCAAGTCGGCTTCACCATTCTTGACCTCAGCAAAGTGCTCATGTTTGACTTTCATTACAACTACATCATGACCAAGTATCCTGACGCCAAGCTGTTGTTCAGTGACACCGACAGTCTATGTTATGACATAGAAACGGATGATATCTACAAGGATATGCAGGAAGATGCTGACTTGTTCGACACAAGTGACTATCCCCCCGATCATTTCTTGCATTCCACCGTGAACAAGAAAGTGCTTGGGAAAATGAAAGATGAGACGGCAGGTATCCCCATTGAAGAGTTTGTTGGACTTCGGCCAAAAATGTACAGTATGATGTATGGTGGGAAAGAAAAACGTACAGCCAAAGGGATTACTCATGCGTGTCAAAGACGTATGAAACATCAGCAATATAAAGACAGTTTGTTCAACCAAACGCAAATGATGGTGACAGGACACATCATTCGCAGTCATAACCACCAGATTTTCTCGGAGAAGTTGAGGAAAGTAGCTCTCTCCCCCTTTGATGATAAGCGATACGTGTTAAATGATGGCTATTCCACTTTAGCGCATGGGCATTACAAGACAGCAGCGGCAGCAGCGGCAGCAACAGTATAAAAGGGGGGATGACTCTCACCAAACTTCAGTTTCAGAGTGAGTTGAGGGTGAACATGAAGCGATCTGTGCCAACGGATATAACGGATATGGATACTCTAGCAGATACAGTGAAAGACTTGAACGTGAACAATTCCACCACCACCACCACTATCAAGAAATTAAAAGTGGAGACGGCGGCGACGACACCACAGTCGTGGGATGGAATGCTTTCTCTAGGCAATGGAAAGTATATCAAGATTATGAAACAAAGCGATGAAGGTGTGGTGAACATTCGGAAATACCTGAGAGATGAGGGGACTGGAAGGAACCGTCCGACGAAAAAGGGTATCTTGCTGACCATACCTGAATGGAAAATGTTGAAGAAGCAGGTGAAAGAAGTGGATAAAAGGCTTCGCAGACAAGACGACCAGTCATACCAAGGTAACAATCATGAATGCACTCATGTTAAACAATGGTGTTTACCTTACTGTCAATGAGAAGAATGAAGTGATGATGGGTTCTCAGAGAATTTCTGATTATCGGTTTAAACCTGAAGTGTGGAAAGACTTTAAAACCATACCGCTTGAAGCTGGGTTTAAACGCAGACTTGAAAATAAACTGGAAGTGACGGTGGCTGAATATAATTCTAACATACGTGTGACATTCTGTAGAAATCTTTTACAGGATTATCCAAAGGATTATAAGGGAGTTGTGCCAGATACACCCTATGCACAGTTGATCTTCTTTGATATCAAGAACTGGCGCGCAGCCTTACGATTCCTCGAAGCGATACAGCATCCACTGTTTGACATCATCCGAGTATAAAAATACATGGACGCGATGGAAGACGACTATGTGATGGATTATGAACCCATGACCTATGGGTTCTCCTATCTGAGAAACTTATGTGATGACATTGTGCTACGGCATTTTGGACAGTATCTCGTCCTATCGCTTGAGGACCAATCCGTGTTGAAGGATCACCTGGACGAGTTGAGAATACCCGGCTTTTTCCTAGCAGTCTCAAATGAATTAGATGTGCGTGTGACTGAGAACGGTCTAGACGTGTTTGTACAATTTCGCCAATATGACGAGCTTACAGAAGACTGCGACATCATCACCCTCAGCACAGCGGAATGGAACGCGCTGTTACACGCATTGGATTGGGAAGAATCTTCTGCTTGAATTCAAAGAGGATGGAATACAACTCAAGCGGGGTACCAAATCCATTGAGGTGACACAGCCTATGCGGCTGATGCGGCTGATGCGGCTGATGGACATAGAAGAAGAAGGATATGAACTCAAACTGTCTGAACATGAAACTGTTAAAGTGATAAAGTTTGGTGATGTGTGTTATGTAAGCTTTCATAGCATTTACAAACGTGGGTGTAATGTCTATGATACCTATATTAATTTAAATTGCAATGAATGGCATGCATTGATCAATGTATTGAGAGAGAACTTGTAAAAAAGTAGTTGGTAGATAAGAGGGGGGGGGGGAGAAAACACTAATAAACAAGACCAGTTTGAAACTTAGAGTTTTCTTTTCCCAACATTTGAACAATTCTTTAACAACTTAACTACAGCTTAACTACACCATTAATAAAAAAATGGTTTATAATGTCTATAGACAAAATCCTTTACAATAAAATCCCCATCCTTTCTTTTTAATATATTCACAATCTCAAACATACTCTGACCTCGAGCTCTATGCCATATATAATATACACAATAAAAACCACACGCCGATGATATCGGCGTTTGTAATGAGATGGAATTATACATATAGTCATTTCTTAAAAATGTTTCTAAACGCTCATCGAGAGGTAACAGTCCATAAGAGTCAAAGTATTCCACAGGGTCTTTGTCATAATACACTGCCACCCAATGCTCTCCTGGTTCATCATGATCGTCGGTGTTGATGACATAGGCACCGCGTTGTAAAGACGGTGGTAACTGGTCCATGGGAAACACACCTTGAAACAAGTCTTTGGTCGCGGCATCATGGCTCAGGATAGCTTCGATCTGCTTCGTGTTCATGACTGGTAGTCGAATTGGATGCTACGATTGGCACTGATCTCAATAATGTTGTCGAATTCAGCATAGACGATGACATTGATGGTAGGTTGCAAAGCCCTAGCAAAGTTCATTTCTAGCCGCAAATTCCCATGCTTGATCAGGGGAAAATGATCAGCTCCATCATAATCCGGTGTTAAGTCAAACGAAAATAAAGAATACCCTCTAGGCCAATCTTCCCTTTTTATAATGGAACTTTTCTCACCATTCAATCGATCAAACGATTTGTAAAGCGTTTCAAAAGCGTCCAGGTACTTGTTCTGTGGAATGTCAAGCTTGAGCGGTTTGGATAGGACTGGTTCACCATCCGTGTACAGTTGCATATAGTTCAGATCAAAATGTTTGAAATCATATGGATTCCTCAATACTGACCCACCAAAAGCTTCATTATGAACCAGCCCAATGACAATGCGATTTGGCAATTGACCCAAAAAGATGTTGTCTTTCACAAAAGACCGAAATCCTGCCGGAATGGCCAAGACTTTACATTCTTTTCTAGTGATGATGAGCTTGGCAGGACTTTTCAGCAATGCGTCTGTATGCCCTAACTGAATCCCTGGACTCACCCTCACTTTGCGAATGGTTAAAAATGCCTCTTTCACTTCTACCTTATAGGTATTATCTACAGCCATCAATACATAATCATCTTTCTGTCTATGGAAACGCAACTTCAAACTGATACCATTCGGAAGATAGCGATCCTGCTCAAACAAATCTATCCTCAAACCACCTGCGAGCATAAACTCACGGCTGAGACGCGTATGCAAATAACGATGATGTAAGCCATTGTTTCCTTGCTCAGCTAGATCACCACCGTCGGCATTGACATGAAACCCGGATACATAGTGTTCATGATTAGGTCTTTTCACCTCATGACTATTCATCGACCCAGCAGTATCCTTGTACATGAGCCGCATAGAGCGCTCAGAATGGAGACTTTCTTCCGAATCATGGATGAGATGAGAGATAATGCTGGTATAGCCATGGGTGTTGTTACTATGCGAAACCAACCGATCATTCAGAAACAATTCAATATTAGACCATAACCCATTAAACACATCATTGATGCAAGAGACATTATCATCTGCGCCACACACTGTTCCATCAGCCTTTACAATGCGGCATACAATATGAAGTTTGCTGTTCTTTAAATCCAGATATTCTTCTGTACTCGCAGGAATGTAGAATTCTATGGGAGCCCCCTCTCTAATGGTAGTCAGTGGTTGATAGTCGACATTATAACTTTTCTCTACAGCAGTTTGCGTCGGCGGTACGTGAAACCATTCCAATGGAGAAAGACTGCATTCACACGAATGATTGTGAATGAGAGACATGATTTTAAAAGATATCTCTTTTATGCTTTTTTGATGTTATCCGTCTAGCTGTTTTTCGTCTTCTGGCACGTTTCGTCGGTTGCACTCTCTTTTTATGGACATCACCACCACCACCAAACACACGCTGTGCTACTCGACCCGTAACATCTTTCGCAACATTCTTTGCAGCCTTCTTAAGATGTGGCGCAACGATCTTAGCCCCAGCCTTAAGTAGTGGAATAGCTCTACGAGCCAATGATCCCAGTATTGAACCAATACCATCTCCATACTGTATTCGCGCTCCTTTGAATCCTGGTAATTCTCCACCCACTTGACGAAGAAAATGGTTGCGATATGCAGACGGATCGTGTGTGTAGGCTTTCATAATGCTTTTGGTCGAAAATGAAGTTTACAGATCACCTTTCCAGTTTGAAATGGAACAGTATGGCCTGTGTCATCCTTTATATTCATCTCTATCATGTCAAATTTGGATGTGTTTACAGGGACATAGTGCGGTTCGCTGTACGTTTTCATAACAATGTCACCATCATGGCCTTGTATCCCAACAGAGCGTAGCAAAGGCACATAATAATCCCCAACCACTTGTGGTTCACAAATACTACAATACACATACAGTGTATAAAACCCCTGTTTCACATCGGCTTTATGATCAGCTGTACACGTTTCAGTATACCAGTGATCTGGGATAAATCCTAAAATCTCAGCTAATCCAGTGGAGAAGGACACTTCAAAGTTATAATTTAGAAATAGAAACACACGTCGTCTAATTTTATCATACTTTAGCCGAATAGCGTCTTTAAGGTCATCTTTCATAGAATCAGTCGCTTCTTCATTCACTGCATGACATATCTCTGGTATGGATCTGTAGTAGCCATAAGGAATATTGATAGTGTCAAGAACAATATCTGTCAGCAGTTGTTGTCGATACTGAATAGAATAGTCCATGCCATGTCTCATCGTTGTCCATGTATGCGGATATTGAATTTCAGCTAAAGCCACTTCATATCTTCCATTCAGGTAGATGGTTCGAGGCATACGAATTTGATAATTCGAAGCCTTGTTGTTGGGATAATAGTTCATACTCGCATTGCTCGGCAAAGTAATGTAAAAGCTTGTCGACTCCATGGTAGGGAAACCTCTCAAATGGTATGGGTGCGTCGTCGTCGTTGCCTATATACCTCAGGATAGCGCGCGCCATTCGACCAAGTATGCAAAGTCTCATCCTCTTTTACATCATCATCATCATCATCATCATCATGCTGATGGACTTCTCCTTCACAACACACACTTGTGCATCGGATCTTCACAGGAATAGTCGAAATAGTTGAAATAGTCGGTTTCTCTTCCTGGCCACCACAACAACAACACCATAGCTCTTTCAACCATGTTAAAAATTTTCCCATCCTATCGGAAACTGTCTTTGCTGACGCTGGTTCATTTCTGTTGCAATGTCTTCACGAGTGGTCTTTTTACTAAACGTTGTTTTTGGAATATTAGCATCGACAATTTCCTGGATAAACGGATGCCAGCCATGGGGTGGTATGGTGCGTTCCTTTCTTCTTGTCGCTACCAATGCTTCTTTCATCAAATCAACCATGTTAGAATTTGTAATGACATCGCCCGTTTTCAACACAAGTTCATTCTTCTCTGTCCATGTCGTACCATGTTTCTTCAGGTCTGCTAAAAGTTGTTGTACTTTTCCATGATAGATCGGTTGAAAATGACTTAACACGAGCTTTTCTAGTGGTGGTGGTGGTGAGGGTTTTTGCTGCCGCTGCTGTTGTTGGGACTGACTTGTTCGTAGATGGCGGCCAAGGAGTTGAGACATTTCCATGGCCTTTTCACGCGTTCGTTTCCCACGTAAAAGTGTCTTGACTTTTGCTTTGATGTCGCCACCACCACCATGTTTCCCCTTCTTTTCCAATAACAATTTGTATTCATGTTCAGGAATGAGAACCATTTTCATAGCATGCTTCATTTTAACAGCAGCTTGGCTAACAAGGGCAATGCAAATCTAGCAATCACTCCAATGAATCCTCCTTTCTGATTCACCAACTTCTTTTTTCGTCGAAGGGATATCTTCTTGTCTGCCAGAGTACGTAGGGTATGACGCTCACGCTGGAATACCTTATACCGTTTTGAGCTTAAGGGTAAATGTCCTCGCAATATATTCAAACAAATTTCAAACAAGCTCGTTAATTCCTCCTTCGTAGCTTGCTGTAGCAAGGATTTACGCCGTCTAGGCCCACTGCGTGCAAGCAAATGAAGGAAAGGCTGGTTCGTTCGAATGCGTTTAGACATCTTGACTGCGAATGGTTAAATGACTTGGTTCTTGGTCGTACACGGCTTTATCAATATATATATATAATGGGTATCTTTTGGTAAAATGCCTGTACGAATACGCAGTTGATCATTCGTCTTCGGCTTCAAGTCAATGAATAAATAACCATGGGGTTTGCTGGTAGCATCTTGATAGGCTTCTATGAGAAATTGAGATCTTCCAGGATACATTTGCCGCGCCAATGTACTGACTTGCTGACTGTCTCTCGGATTTTTAAACAGAATGATATAATGGGTATTCAAACTAATATTTCGCATCTCTTTCCCATGATGGAATAAATTATGCACAATAAAGATGATACTTAGATTTTGATGACTGCTACCCACACTAAAAAGACGTGTCATACGCTCATCGCTATGACATCTGGTCATTAAGTCATCAATGATGAGTAGGTTTGGTTTTTTCGGGTTAAAGCGCTCTTCAATGTCATCTGGGATGCCTTGGTAAAATGTCACACCCTTCATTCCCTTGTACAAAGGCTGATCTGCTGCATAGAGCCATAAAATGCTTTTCGGAGAGGGGTGAATCAACTTTTGTTCCAAAATTTCCTTCACCAGAGACGTTTTGCCACTGCCTGTAGGCCCAGAGACCAAGCATGTAAAGGGATGCTTCATCTTTGAATGTCTGTTTCTTTCACCCAACTGTTAAACTTGCTTGGCCAACCTAACCACTTGACAAGTAATTCTTTCACACCTCCTCGCCTTTTACGGGTTTTCAAGACTTTTTCAATTCTGTAGACAGATTCAATATCTTTGGTCACTTTCTGCAGTTCCTCCTCATAGAAATGCCCATCAATATCTTCGTCTAAAAAGTCTTTCACACGATACAAATGGATTCCTTGCTTCTTACACCGATGTGTGACTATAAAGACTTCTTGCGTCCATTTGATGTGATAATCCCGTTGAAACACATATTTAATGTGGGAAATGCGAACATGATCGCCAATGTTCAATTTATACTTCTTCTTCTTCTTCTTCGGTTTCAATTTGAGTTTGTCAACATACATATACTTCCACACTTTCGATTCGTTGTCTTTACGAATCTCGGCAGGAGCATACTTATTCGGAAGGGAGCCATGAGGCCTATGGTTGTAATTGTACACCAAGTCTGGAAGGATGTCTACGTAACGGTAAGTTTGATTATGTAGGAAATACCGATACATCATCCCCTTTAGAGTACGAATGACTCTCTCAGCAAAGTTGGCTTTGGTTTCATTCTTTGTGGTATAAGCATGAATGCCCTCCTTCTTCAAAAATGCTTTGACCCATCTGTTTTTAAATTCCGTTCCTTTATCAGACCTTAGAGTGCGTGGTCTTCGGCGCGTGTCTTGAAAAATCTTTTGAAAAGCTTGTATGACGCTGGTATGTGATTTATTAGGTAGTGGCTGCACCCACACATATTTGGAAAACACATCAATGACAATGAGTAAAAAGCGTGTGCCATCATTATAGGGAGCTATGTTTCCCATATCAGCCAAATCCACATCCCACATGTCATCAATGCCC
This sequence comes from Protula sp. h YS-2021, assembly GCA_949752745.1. Classification (NCBI taxonomy): domain Eukaryota; kingdom Metazoa; phylum Annelida; class Polychaeta; order Sabellida; family Serpulidae; genus Protula; species Protula sp. h YS-2021. Next base: position 17,124,535 of record OX457024.1, on the reverse strand, counting down.
CGTGTAATCACACGTTGTCTTTTGAACCTGTATTTGACAGGTTGGAGTAAACTGAATGCGTCTTGATCCTGTAACCATTTCTTCACTTGCGACTGTGTCACTGGTTGATCATGCTTTCTTAAGATGTGATACAGTTTGTAAGGACCAGCAAATGCCCCGGGCTGTCCAGGTTTGAAGTATATATTCGTCAAGTAGTCTTTCCACGTTGACATGGTCACACCGAATGAAAAGCAACAACACGAGTAGCGCAGCACTTAGATGTAATCAAAAAGGAGGAAGGGGGGGGGGTGGTGGAGAGGCAGTAGATATGTGAAGTTTTTTTTTTTTTTAACGAGGTCGTCTCGTGGGGTAAACACGGTTTTATCACGACATGAGGCCAAACACCAAAAAAAATCCACCTTCTCAACAAAAAACAGCTTTATTATTTAACTCAACCAACATCGCTTAACTCACAAGTTTTTACAAATCAAGTATAGATACAATGGTGTGAATCACTGGAGACCATTGGTCTTCAATGAATACTAGCCAATGACTGAGTTCATCGAGTGTAATTGGATCTACACCATATTTCTCACAACGCTGATTTGCATTCTCTAACACTTTATCTAAATGAATATAATATTTAGCTTCATTCCAATATGTATAGACACATGCAAAATAACAAGTATGTTCTTGACACTCTTCATGTTGGCAAGCAGGACATACTAACCATGCAAACTTTTTTACAGCGGATAACATTTCTTCACAATAAGCTTTTTGCACAATATATTGTCTCAGTGTCATATCTGCTATGTCTGTATACTCTTGAGAGCTTCACTCTTTACGCTGTCAAGTTCATAGGTTCACAAAAAACACGTCTCCACACCCGTGAGCGGCGGCAGCGGCGGCAGCGGACTGGTGAGCGGCGGCGGCGACGACGACGGCAAGTAAGATGATGTTGGAGGCACAGTCTCTTTTATACCCCCCGTCACACACAACTGTTCTAACAACTTTCCCATGATATTCTGACCAGAATATCCACGAGATGACACATGTCTCACACCAGCTCCCCACCAAGGATCATAGGTGGCTTCCACTAAAGTCTTGTCTTTGCAGTCTTTTAACTTGTTGCGAAACGATGCACACTGATTCCATTTGACTTGTAACACCTCTTGCATTTTGCTTCTCTTCACTGTATGCCATAAAGGACATGGCTTTATCACTTTGGCGATACGTTTTGCTTCATAGCCATTTCTGGATAACACAATAGCTGAAGCAATATCCGGACGGTGATAAAACACGGCTTTCTCATATTGATACAACGCTTCACTCGAGTTGAATGTATGTCCATACTTTTCAAGGCGCGCTGGAAACATGTTGGACAGAACATCCTTGTGACCGCTAAATAGTACACGATTCTCCATGGCGACTTTGGTTTATTCTAACATGCCTTCTTCCTGCAATACAATATGTTTGAATATATCTGCTACCTCTTCTATCATTTTCTTTCTTTGTTCACGTTGAAACCACTCACATACAATTAAATTTGCTAGAAAGAAAAACATTGTTAGCTGTTGCTGTTAGTGTTGTTGGTTGTTAAAAGGGTTTGGCTTACCTGACAAAGCTGACAAGGCTGCTCAGTTTCCTCTTCTTCTTGTAGTCCACAGCAATCTCTCAAATAGTCCACCACGGTGAAATATGTTTCCACGTCAGTGCGAGCAGAATAGAGGGCAGCATCAAAGTCAAAGTCAGGATCTTCTTCTACTCCAATTCTGTCACATTCTCCAAGAAATCGTGAATGTAGTTCAATCACATCAAGACTGTGATGTACAACATCCCAATAAGCGTCCAAGTGATAAAGCTGATAGTCTGGAGTGCCGCAGCAAGCCAGTTTAGCAATCATCAAGTCAACATAAGCTTTTCTAAAACATGCATCCATCTTGTTTGCTGTGCGTGTGCGTGTGAGGGCTTCTACTGTGCTTCACACACCTTAAGTACTCCACACTTGCCGCAGAAGTTGCTTGGTTCACACATCTGACAATTGTACTTGTGGCAGTGGCAATAATAATCCTCCATATATCCGCAAGCACCGCAATAGTCACAGGCAAGTCCAAGTTGATTTTGTACATTCATATTCTCCAACCGAACTTCAGCCAGTCTTTTCTTGGATAACTTTGACACCTTCATCCGATCATCCTTTTGCAACTTGATGATCGTTTTCTTGCCATGGCATTCCGTACACGGTTCACCCGATAAGGCGGAGTCAATGTGATCCATCTCCTGAAGCAGTGCCTCCCATTCACCATCATTCATGTTGATGTGATGTGTGTATTCTTTCCCTTCAAACCGTGATGTACGCACGAAGCTCACATAGCGCATGTCCAAGTATGAAATGACTTCAAGCCACTTTGTTTCCGTTAAGTACAGTTTAAAGCCAATGTCACGGCATTTTTTCACGTTCTGACACACAATCTTCCACAAAGATGGGGAATAAGCACACCATCTCTCTCCACGTTTGATGCGTAGAAATGGTCCATATTGTCCATGCTCCACAGTAATGGTTAAGTTAGCACTAATTTTAAAACTGCTGCTGCTGCTGCTGCTGCTGCTTGTCTTGTTCTCCATGACTGCTGCACTACTGTACACTGTACACTACTGTACTAATGAAGTCCACACACCCCCCTTTTATACCCAACCATCCGCTGAGTCAAGCTTTTCAAAGTGCTTGCAAAGCTTTGAATTCACTTCCACTCGTCCATGGTTGAATCGAACAAGGTCGGATACATTCGTCATCAATGAAACATTATCATCATAAAACAAAATGATTCTTGCAGCTACACTTAACATGAGCTCCTCTGCCCAAATTGTATTCGCATGGATAAATGCTGAATCAATGTCATAAGCTGATAGTATATGTAAATCTTCACATTCACGTAGAAACGAGTGGATGAAACAATCACTTGGAATGGTCTTTCCAACAGCTTCCCAATGCTGATGCAAATTCTTCACTTGCTCCGTCCATTCCGATTCAAAAGCAGGAAGCTTTGAAAACATCCAGTCAGCATAATTCACTTTGAAGACATCATCCATGGTCTCTGCACATCTGTGAAATGACATTACGGTGAAGGATTGTAGACTTTGTGATCCGCTGCCGCCGCTGCCGCCGCCCTTTTATACCTTTTACATGTAAGTTTTCATGAGATGCTTGTAAAATCGCGGAGTCATCTCATTGACACCATCCAGAAAGGCTGTTGGTAAACCACCTGTTAAAGATTGTCTCATGACAATCACTAAAAAGTCTCCTGAGGTCCGATGCCCTAGTATCCATTGAAACAGCATTGACATGGTGAAATGTCCTTTTTCATAGAGGTAGGCCATCATATCATACACCTGAATGCGTTCTTCAAGGTATTTGAAACCATGCAGCATGACCTTTGCACATTTGGAATCGCGACCCTCATTCACACACTTCGGCTCTGGCAGACACAACGCCTTAAACTGCTCCTCATGAAAGAGTCTAAACAGTTGAATGAAACGCTGAGTCATGGCTTCGGTGACCTTTGGCTCTGACGCCGGAACATCCTCGTGGGTTCCTTCTAGCATGAACATGAGCATCATGACAGAGCTCATTTCTTCCATTAGGTATGCGTACGTATGCTTGTTGAAAAAGCCTTCTTCACATAAACGCCATAAAATGTTGCTATCAATCAGAGGAAGCACGGCTTGAAAGTTTCTTTTCAACAGCAACACATCTTTCTCAGTCACAAGGATGGTCTTACTCCATTCAAATTTCAAATGCTTGTCTTCTTCATCATCACTTAACACTTCTCCCTCCTCAGGCTCCTCCTCGGGCTCGCTAGCGCTGGACTCATCGTCGTCGTCGTCGTTGTCGTTGCTCACTTCTTCCTTAAGTTGCTTCAAATGAGCTTCTAACTTTGTGCTGCGGTGTGTGTTTCGACCATTGACAAGTGCATGTGCAACCCAGATTGGGTAGTCGGGACCCTCAGGATCTGGCATGTCTTGCTCCATTCCTTGCTGTATATCTTGCTGCACTGGAAGTATATCTAACGGAGCAGTAGTAGTGGCACCTAACGCTTCCTTATCATCTAGCATTGGCTGTACTGTGCCGTCTAATGGAATGTCTAACAGTTCCTCCAAGTCTTTTTCAGCCTCTGTCATGTGCTCCAGGAATGCATCTATCTCTTCCACTGGTAATACTGGCATGACATCAAAAGTATACCCAAACAAATCGTCCATGTTGATAGCTGGAAAAAGAGGAGGTGTATTCAGCAGCGCTTCCATGATTTTTTGACTACAACTCGACATCAGACCCTTATATATGAGTTTTGGGGGAGGGAGGGGGGGGAGGGGGAGGGGGTTAACTCTTCTTTAGTGATAGGGGAGGGGAGGGGGGGGGGCCATGATTTTTTGACTACAACTCGACATCAGACCCTTATATATGAGTTTTTGGGGGGGGGGGGGGAGGGAGGGAGGGAGGGAGGGAGGGAGGGGAGGGGGGGGTTAACTCTTCTTTAGTGATAGGGGAGGGGAGGGGGAGGGGGGTGGGTGGTCGTTTTTTTTTTTTTTTTTTTTTTTTTTTTTCTACACTTCAGCGCGGAAGTCACCGCTAAAGCCACCGCTAAAGACCCTTATATATGAGTTTTGATGCTGAAATTGGGAGGGAGGGAGGGAGGGAGGGTGGGAGGGAGGGAGGGAGGGAGGGAGGGAGGGAGGGAGGGGAGGGGGGGGGTGGGTGGTCGTTTTTTTTTTTTTACACTTCAGCGCGGAAGTCACCGCTAAAGACCCTTATATATGAGTTTTGATGCTGAAATTGGGAGGGAGGGAGGGAGGGAGGGAGGGAGGGAGGGAGGGAGGGAGGGAGGGAGGGTGGGAGGGAGGGAGGGAGGGAGGGAGGGAGGGAGGGAGGGAGGGAGGGAGGGAGGGAGGGGGGGGGTGGGGGGTCGTTTTTTTTTTTCTACACTTCAGCGCGGAAGCCGCCGCTAAAGCCACCGCTAAAAGCCACCGCTAAAGCCACCGCTAAAGCCATCGTTTATGGCTTTTAATCACGCTAACAACTGCATAAATGGCATTTCGTTTACATAACCATTCATTTCGTCAAGATAAATGTGTGAAAAATGCTTTTAAACCCCCCTCACATAAGTTTCTTTTTGTTTGGGAAATGATTTTTTGCCTCTTCTTTCGTGGTAGGGGGGGGGGGTCGTCGTCGACATACTCTGTGCGCTGAGCGCTGTACAGGGGGGGGGGTGGTCTGACGTTTGGCTTCCACACCATTTCGTCACATACACACATTTCGTCATCTCCGTCTGCCTGCTGCTATTGCCATTTCGAACGCGACTTGGAGACGAGCACAAGCAACATGCAGCATAAAAAAGAATTTTTCTCACAGGAGCGCTTGATAACCTATCATTTCTCCGAAAAGGATGTAAACCTTTTCGAAGAAGTGTACATAGATTATCAAGCGTTCCTCTACGAGAAGCGCCTCGTCTCCGCTTGCTGCTGCCATTCTCAACAACATAGCAGATTGCTATACAAGAACGAATTTTTTTCAGAGGAGCGCCTGAGGATGTACCATTTCAGTAGAAAAGACGTCAACCTTTTTGAAGACATAGCTGTTACCTACCAGGCGTTCCTCTACCAAAAGTGGAGGGATTTTCAGACCCGTCCAAAAGAAGATTTCAACCGGTTTGGCAGGGCGGCTGAAGAATACCATCAACGATTAAACAACAAGAATCCACCGCCAGTGAGCTCCCCACCACCACCACCACCACCAGTGAGCTCCCCGCCGCTGCCAGCGCCGCTGCCACCACCACCACTGCCGCTTTCACCGCTGCCGCCACCAGTGAGCTCCCCACCGCCACCGCTGCCATTTTCACCGCTGCCGTCACCAGTGAGCTCCCCAGCGCCGCCCTGCCAAGAAGCCACAACAACAACGGCTCCTCTTACCAAAGTGACTTCTGCCACTGTGCTTACTGCCTCAACCGTGCTGGCAACTTCGCTGGTAGCCCATCCGCAGGCAGTTGATGTTCAGGTGTTGGCGACACCAACTACACAACAACAACCCGACAACATCGTCGCAACAACATCAACGCCTGATAATGAGCTAGCGGCCGCTATCGCTAGCATTTCCAATACATCAACGCAGGCACCTTTCAACAATGACTACGGCTTCAATCCTGGGCAGTCGAAACTGGAGACCACCTCAAACCAAACAGGTCTCCAGGGCCTTATGCTCCTCGTGGACAACTTGAACGGCGTTCAATCCTGTGACTTCTGTCATCATTCTATTCCTGCAGGCGCTTCTATGCGTCTGCATGAACAGCAATGTGCAGCAGCCATGGCATATGAACATTATTATTGCTGTGTCCGAGGTGAAGCTTTCGACTCGCACAGGGCTGGGGTCGCAGCACACAAGAGAAAGTGTGCCTGCAGTGAAATTAGCAATAGCGTAGCCAGCGGCCAAGTAGCACCAGTGGCAGCAGACACTGACAGTAAGAGGAAGAAGAAGAAGAAAGAAGAAAGAAAATAGACGGCTCTGAATATCCCTTCACGGCTGCTTTTTAGCGGCCACACATTCTTATGGCAAACCTCTCTCTCTCTCTCTCAACCCCGTCTCCACATGTCTCCACATCTTTTCTTTCAAAGTGTAGCGCAACGGCGGTGCACCTCTCTCTCTCTCTCTCCACCCCGTCTCCACACCTTTCAAGGTGTAGCGGCGGTGGACCTCTCTCTCTCTCTCTCTCGACCCCGTCTCCCCGCCTTTCTTTCAAGGCGTGGCAGCGGCGGCCGCAAAAAAAAAAAAAAAACTCTCCCCAACCCCGTCTCGTTTCACCCCCCCCCCCTCCCTCCCTCTCAGTCACCCTCTCAACATCCCCATACAACGTTTCACCGGAAACATCTTTCTTTCACTCGCAATCCTTCCAACTGCATCAAATGACGTTTTCTTTCGTCATCCACTTTCGCTCCCAAAAAGTGCAGTGGCTCATCCATTTTTCCGTGCTATGCAAAAATGCAGTAGCTCTCTCATCCACTTCTTGGTATCCAAGCAAAAAATGCAGTAGCTCTCTCATCCACTTCTTGGTATCCAAGCAAAAAATGCAGTAGCTCTCTCATTATATAACTACTATAGATAGATAGATAGATAGATAGATAGGTGCCTTGTTATCTTCTTTGGTGATAGTTTGTTTAGTAAGTTGAATTGAATTGAATTGAATAACTTTATTTGTGAACTCTCAAAAAATACGTATACGCACATATATAATTGAGTTCCATAGAGAGAAAAAAAGCCACATAAATAAGCTGCATTAATGCATCAAGTCACTAAGTTAAATGAGCATGCAAGCATTTCAACCAAAAGATTCTAATTCTAGATCTGTACACTAAGCTGCTACTTGAGATATTTCGTATAATACTTTTTTCAGAAACGTCGAGTCGACACATGAATTTGTAAATAAGGTTTCTTATGACTGCTAGACAGCATTTTACATTAAGAACAGTACACACTAAGCTGGGGCTGTCATATTTATAGATACCAACCAAGCAAATATTATGATAAGCAGGATTTAATCTATTTAGTAGTGCTGGAACGAGTACTCGAATTGTTCGAGTACTCGCTCGATCTGCAAGTATTCGATTATGAAAAAAATATTCGATTATATTCGATAATATTAAAGCACGTGAATATCCTATCTATGTTTATTAAGGTTTGCTAAACTGAACAAAACGTCAATACAAATACAAAATCATAAGAAACAGGATCTAGAATGTACACTTGAACTGAAATTATCCCATGCATACCTCAATTCTGTTCCTACTTACATTTGAAAAATAGATTTTGACTTGTAACTGGTAACTAAATTTTGAAATAAATGTGCGTTTAGAACATGAAAGAAATTCTAATTAGAAAAAATAACAATACACAGCAGTAACACTAACAGTTTAAGAAAACTGACTCAATGAGTATGTTGTATGCATTTAAAACGCAACGATTCGAACAAAAAATTAATAAAATAATTATTTTTTCTTAGACGACTTAAAAAATACTGTTCAACAAAATGAAAAAGATACTGTAATTTTCAAACACCTGATATATGCTTAACCAATACGAAATCCTGTACACTTTAGCCGCCCAGGATCAAAGAGTGGCAGTTCAATGAAGTGTGCCGTTTCCTCGTCGGTTTTATTGCAGACATGTTACTAATTTTGACATATAAAATCCATTATGGGCAAGCAATTTTTATTAGATATTCAATGCTCGGCAATATTGGGGGTAATATAATTTGTACTAATAGAGTTACAGGACATTCCAATTGATATTTGAACTGAATTACTATGGCGTGTCGGACAAAGACAAAATATTCGAATATTATTCGAATATACTCGAAAAAGTTGAGCGAGTACTCGAATACCAATTCGGGTGCGAGTTCCCAGCACTACTACTTAGTGTTCCCTTTTTGAAATTCCACCATAGAAGTGCACGATAAAAAGCGGAGCAATATGTTTTAAACAAAGTAATCCTAACATCCATACAACACATGTGTAACTTTCTTATTAAACTATTGCCTTGTACATAAAATTTTCGCCTCTGCCTTTCAATATCAACATCATCTGATTAGTCATTACTAATGGCACAGCAAAGATATTTATACTGTGTAACAATAGCCAGTGGTCTTTCATATAGATAAAAAGGAGGTAAAGATGCATCTTTCATTAGTTTGGATTTAAATATCATACTAACACTTTTATTCGTATTGTAGACAATATCGTGTTCAAGACCGTACTCTTTACATTTGCGTAGAAGAATGTTGAAACCATTTACACACATATCTGAAATGCAACATCCAACATGGCAATCGTTTCAAATAAGACTTAGAACATCACAGTAAATATTAAAGCATTGAAAAAAAAAACAGTATGCCGCTTTGCCGTACAACATTAGAGACACTAAGCTTTGATCAGAAACAAGACCCCAGCGTATTAGCATTTGATGACTACTATACCAATAAACAATAATGCGAAGAATATAATCAGGAATACCACGATCCCTAAACCACGCCAAGAAAACATAAAAATATGCTACTATTCATAGCTTTGTACAAGTCGATAAGTTGCTTGAGTTCTGCGATGTCTTAAACATTTTTCTACTTGCTTCTTCTCATATAATCGTTGATTAGACTAATTTTGTGCGTCAACACGCATATTCATAACTGCAGTGATGAAAGTTTATTTTTGGCGTTATTCTTTTATTTACTTAGATAGTTTTTAATGATCTTTACCGCTGATCTTGCCTTGCAGAAAGTGTAATACTGGGCTACAATATTCAAGGTGTGCTGGTATGATAGTTAGTAGAATTTACTTAGGTCGTTGTCAGTGATTCTGTCTCTAGTGCTGTCTTTCAAGTATTTATAGATGAGTAACCTCAAGCTAGATGGGTAACCTCAAGCTATTTTTAAACCGTTTATTAAAGCTATAACTGCTTCCATTGCCAAATGTGACCTTTGGAACTGCACCATTTAACGTAACAGGTGAAGAAAGTCTATTTTCACATTTTGATGACTTTTATTTAGAAAGGCCTTATCCATTTGCTTATTGGTTTCGTACTCCTAGACTCAACTTTTTATTAGGGGGATGACATGATTTACTCTTTCGAAGGCTTTTGAATAATTTAACAAAATGACTGCAACCGAATTTCCTTTTTCGAGTTCAGTACTGTTAGATTTAAACATTATGTATCATGTAGACACCCCTTTCTTATTTCCGAACTGGGAACTATCAATTTTGTCGCATGTTTCTTTCTTTAAGGACGATATGATTAATTATTCAAGTTCTTTCGCTGGTAAAGATGTTAATGATATAGGCCTAATGTTCTTTCTAGTATCTTTTGGAGGCTATTTCTTTGCCAGTGGAGTGCCAATGGCTTGTTCACATTGATCAGATACGATCAGAGATTCTTTGGGCTGCCAGTCTTTAGAGTATTGGAACCCTAACTATTAGCGTACAATGCATATTACCATATATAGTCAGGTCGATTTGAATCCTTTGGGGTTAGTATGTTCAGCATGTTACCTGGGCGTGAGGGGATTCGAACTCACGTCCTACAGATCATGTCTTGCTTGGCTGGCCACCCCCCCCCCCCCCCCCATATATTGTTTACTGCCTATCTTTGTAATTTTGAGGGCCCTACTGTTATCCATATCAACTCTACCTCCTCGTTTTCAATTTCTGATAACGTTTTCAATGGAAGTGATTCTTTGATGTAGGTACATATGCATCCTCCTGTTCTCTCTAAACTGTCTCTGCCGATTATTGTGCATGACTTCATTTTACTGCACTTACCTGATCATGGTGTAGTTTGTCGCACACGCTATTGTTTTTAACAGCATGGCGAACGGCTAATATCCATACACTTAGCATATTTTTCAATAATTATCCAAAAAATTTACATTCTGCGAATAAAAAGTGTCTACTGGGTACTATTTTTCTTTCGCATGAGTGATTTGATTTTGTACTGCACACCGGCTATATACATTGTTGTGTTGACCTCCCAACGAAACCACATTTTTTCACCCGCTGCAGTCTGTGTAAGAGGAGTGCAAGCGAATACATATGAACATCGGCAATAAAATGCTGTTAAAATTTAAGGGCAGCGGGTTTTTGAATGAAGCAGGCTTATGTAAAACTGTCGGTTTTGAGCTCAATAAATAGAAGTGGTTTGTGACCTAGACTAACAGATGTGAGTGGTTGTATGGGGTGTAACAACACAAAAGAACACATCTTATAATTTCTTTTATTTTATTCACATATAAGTTAATGAATACAATATATAAAATCCATACACAATATATATACAACTAATAACACCAAGTACTACCCCTCTCTCTTCACACTTTTTCTAATTATTATTCATATTTGTATTTTTGACATAAAGCAGAATATAAAAATTTGACAGAATAGTTTTCAAACACACAAATGATCTGACTCTTTGTTCTGGTCAATTGCTTGCTTATGCTTGAAATGGACGGTTTACGGGTGACTTAACACCTCGCAAGCGACCAGCAGCACATGGCTCTTCGGCCTAATCACTTGACTATTTTAAAATGATAGGTTTACGGGTGACTTAACATCTCGCCAGTGGCCAACACAGCGTTAAGTACACAAGAGACTAGACTGTATGACCTAACCGTTTGCACGCCCACTTTGCTGTGCTTTGAATGAGATAAAGTGATGACAAAGTGACCTGCTTTATGTTATATCTACATTTAGAAAGAAACTGTTTAATAACCACCATGAGTTTTATCTCGGCCTTTTCTCCTGCTTCATGTTCCTCTATTCCTTGGTCTATGTATTTCTCAACTTTTCTGTGTCATTCTCTCCGATTCTGTTCTCGGGCATTTCTCATTATGATTTAGAAAACTAGAAATTGGTCATCTGTTGGAAATTTTGGTAATTCCTCTTCTATTTTAGCTTTTGTGGGAGGCGGCTGACTTTCAGGACACATTTTTTGGCATGTCGTGGAAGATCGTAGACATTCTCAAACATAATTCCACAGTCGTCACAAGAAGATATGTTTTCTGTTGATTCTACCGGTTTTCACAAATATTTGGTTTGTGGTCGAGTGCTAACGCTTAGTGATTAAGTGACCAGACGTATATTCTTTTAAACTTTTGGCTATCTGTTAGTTAAAGCGGAGATGTGTTCACACTGACGATCAATGACCAAATGAGCTGGTAGGCATTTTCTTCTCCTTTACAGCTTTTGGTGCTGGTGCAAGTATGATGCTTTTGAATCGTTCATCTTCTTGTTTGTTCAGCACCTATCATCTCATATGGCATATCTCTATATGGCTGTTTATTTGCTTCATGATACACATTCATAAACTGCTGTGGGCGACCGGGAAACAAACCGTCCGAGAATTTGTGCTTGGTCTTGGCCCATGATAGATTTGAAAATAATTAGGTACTGTGTATTGCGTCTCTGAGTAACTGCTCCTTTGCTTTGATGAAACAACGACTGCGCAATGTTAATACAACTGAGTGACCTGTGGTGGCTACCCCAGTAAATAAATCAGCTATTCGCTGATCTTGAGCTGCACAGGACATCATGTCATCCAGTATAATCATGTTAATCTTTTTAATATTGAAAAAGTCATCGTCAATTCCCGTGCTGCAATAACATCTTCACGAGATAACTCTTCCCACTATGGCTTAGATCGGAAATATTCATGGTGAATGGGTGCTGGAGCTTGATGGATAACTTTGAAATTTAAGATGTTTACTTGTTGTTCGACTATAGACTTCACATCTGTAGAGAGCTGCGGAGCTTTGGTTTGACTTGCTATAACACTATGTTGTCTCCTCATAGTCTGGTGCTCCGGTGCACTGGTGCACCTGTCTTCTAATGTTATTAGTTTAGCCATATTTATGTCTTCTATATTGGTGCACCGGTGCACTTGCGTTCTAATGCGGTTAGTTTATGCACATTTTGTCTTCTATATTTATAACCAATACACCATTGGGGCACCTTTGCATGTGTCTCTTTAATGTGTACGGAGTAGCAAGCTTCTGGTCACATATACTACAGAAATACATCTTAACAGTTCTGCGTCGTGCAATCAAACTATAGTATGCTGTGTGTTAAGAGCTATTTGCACTAATAAGCGTATGGCAGAGTGTTGTAGTCTTCTGTGATGGCGCGTTTGTTAAAGATTGATTTGTATTCTTTTGTCTCTTGTGAAGTTAGCAGTATCTTATCCTTTTGCTGCCTTCAAATGACTGCATTGGTTGTTTTAACACTAATGTCTGGGTTGTTTATAATATCTTCCACTTCAAAGTCAATCTTCAAAGCTGTCTTGAAATTCAAAGTGATGCCTTTTATTTGTTGTCATTATCTCTGTTCCACTTGGTTTTTTAATTTATAAAGCGTAATTTTTTGGATCACTACTTACAAAGTGAGTAATGATTCAATCCTGTACTTCATCGATTAAATCTCCTAAAAAGGTCGCATAGTGGTAGCTTCTTCTCTGTTGTTGTTGTTGTTGTTGTTATAGACCACAGAGTGTGTGTCGCAGTACAAAGCTCTTGACTCTAGCTCTTTCAAATACTCATACAGTTTGAGTAGTGCTTGGGCTGTGGTATAAGTTGCTATGACCACATTGACCCTCAAACAGGTCTCCACAAATTCTTCTTTGAATTTCTACCGCATTTCGACCAATTGGTCTGATACAAAATTGACATCTGCGACCCCTTGGCTATCACTTGTCAGCAGATCAAAATATTTTTGGCTCTTCCACAAGGTCCAGCTGTGACATGTTAGACCTTTGATCTAACGTTCCCCAAAACGAGTTTAGTATGAGCTGGGCCAACGATCGCAATCCAGAGTTTTTCTTAATACTGTTGTAGTTCAACATAATACCTTCTTTATCACAGTAGGTTGCAGTATTCTTCGCTTTTGCATCGGACTTTTCTACTTTGTAAAGAGACCACCAGTCTTTATAGGGTCGGCCTGCTCTGTTTCTTCAAAATGCCACACTTTCTTTAACTCATCCATGGTCCATTCTCCATGTAAAGCGCGTTCATTTTCGCCATGATTGGAAATTTTTAATTCCATCTTTTTCACATGTCTTGCACAAGGTAAAAATTAGCTTGTTGTTGGTTTGTAAAACTGGTATAAGAAATCCTCGTGGAGGGAGTATTTTGCACGTCACTAACCCTTCATAGCACTCCATTGGCTTAAAATCTTTAAATATTCTGGTCTGGTGACCAACAGGATATTTCCCATATTTGTTTATGTATGGGTACAGGGAGGTAACGTCGTTGTACTTGATACTTTGTTCGGGGGTAGCTTCTTTGTGCAGTTAAAACGTCTCCTTTTTTCCTCCATAGAAAGCTGCTCTAGGACTCAGAGGTGTTACGATTTCTAGCTGTTTACCAAACTGTTTGATGTCTTCATCTTGTGCAATTTGCTTGTCCAACTCACATTCCCAAATGATTCTGCACAGATAACCCTCATTCTCTAGAAGCTTAGTGAAGTTCCTCCATGGTTTTTTTCCATTCACTGTATTTAAAGTACTCCTCGCAAAGTATTTTAGACATCCATGCCAGAAACAGCCATGAAATTTCGCCGCTGTCTTTTTGCCACTATCAGTCTCATAAAGGCGGTCAAGCTTGTATCTTCTTTTCGCCACCATTCTTTGCATGTTGTATCGAGATATTTTCATTGTACTTTAGCTACTCTATAGCTTTGATTGGCTGCTTGTCTTCTGGGCAGTAACCTTGAGAGGAGAGAAGAGCAACAGTGTTTTCCTCTAGAAAATTTTGCCTGAAGACTTTCATGCACGCAGCGGCGATAATAAAATACAGTTCCTGAATGGGTTCACATCCGTGATATCCATAAACAGCTGTCTAAACTCGATACATATACGTCTCAAAAATAGCTATATCTGCAATATTTAACCAGCTCTGCTTGAAGGTTAAACGTGTTGTTTTTTTTCTGTTTTGTTGATATCACGCCATGAATTGTTCTCTCTCATCCTGTAATAGGACATGTCGGATAAGTGACTCAGCTGTTTTCGTCACAATTGAGCATGTATGGAAAGTAGCCTTTTAGCCCATTCATTACCTCTTGGTAATTTGTAAGATAAGATTGTAAGATATCGATTTCAAATATGCCATCAAGAACAATCTGCTCAAACAATTATACCTTCCTCTAAATTTCCATTAGGAAATGATCAACTATAAGCTGGAACTTTTTCTTGCAGAGAATTTGTATCGAGAAGTCTAATTCGGGCCTTTAGAGCGCCATCCTGATTGAGTCATTGTCGTCTGCCTGCTTGGTGACCCCTCGAATAACTGATATAAACAAGGTTTTCAAAGCTTTCACGATTTCTTTAACATCTGTCACTTCTAGATCCTTAACATCGGCTTTATAAGCGGTCTTGGTGATGCTGAATTTAGCACTTCTCCATTCCGGTATCTTGGTAAGGTTATAAAATTCCCGTGGAGATTCCTTTAGCTTCTTAGGCGCTGAGATAGATTCTTCTTTAACCCCGACATGGTGATATTTACACTGGTATAGGAGCAGGCTGTCCTTTTGGGTGAGTGAAACCCCACAATGGTCATAATTGTGTATGTTGAGATCCACATGCCTCAGCATATGTCGGTTTAACTCACTCTTTCTTCCAAATCAGTTTGGCACGATACGTTGGATGGACACCTAGCCCAGTCTATTAGAGACTGCGGTCTTGCAAGAACAACGCGTACACATCGTGGCTCAAAAGGGTCAAAATATAGGATACAAACAATAAAGCTTAGTTCTCGATCTAAATGAGCTGTTTAGTGTCATGGGGTAAACAAACAGAAGTTTGATATATATTGATAGTTCTCTGGATACTAAACGTGAAAAACTTAAATGGGGTTTGATTAATGCAAGGTCAGTGAGAAACAAAATAAGCATTTTAAACGATCTTATTATAGAGCTCCACTTAGGCCTCCTTTTTATCACTGAAACCTGAAACGACCATGCAGTTCTATCGCAAATGGTGCCCGATGGCTACTTTGCCCTATCTTATCCACGATCAACAAAACGTGGCAGTACCATTTATTGTTCGTACATACTGTTTAAGCCTCACCCAATACAGCAACATAGCACTTTTAAACTGTTGGGAGTGGATATTACTGTGAGTAATCAACGTATTCACCTGTATGCAGTATATCGTCCTGACCCATATGGCAAGAACGTTTCAAAATTTTGTGATGAATTTTCAGAATTCCTTATTTCGACACTCGCTTCTTCTAAAACCCACAGCACCATGGTTGTCGGAGATTTTAATTTGCATCTAGATCG
Organism: Protula sp. h YS-2021; assembly: GCA_949752745.1. Classification (NCBI taxonomy): domain Eukaryota; kingdom Metazoa; phylum Annelida; class Polychaeta; order Sabellida; family Serpulidae; genus Protula; species Protula sp. h YS-2021. The sequence goes on along the minus strand of OX457024.1, from coordinate 17,108,698 downwards.
TTCTAATGATCAAGATATTATGCATTTCAAATTATTAATCTCTTCATGTGGTCTTTCTCAAATTCTGAGACTCTCAACACAGCAAAGCTGATCACTGTCTTATAATATACGATATTCAAATTGCTAAGCCTCTACGTCCTTAGCTATTCAAATCGTGCTGTGATGTTTTTGTCCCAGTGCTCACAAAAATAGTTAATTTTTCCCTTTCTAATAGCACTGTTCACATTTCGTTGAAAAATGCGCTCATACGACCTCTGCTGAAAAAGGCTAGTGTAGATAGAGATGTTTTGAAAAATTTTAAACCCGTGTGGAATTTGATGTTCCTTGTCACTATTAATAGAGATAGTTGTAGCCAAACGCATAAATGATCATATTATTTCTAAAAATTTGCATACAAAATATCAATCGGCCTACCGAATGTTTCACAGTACGGAAACGGCACTACTATGTGTAAAGAACGATATTATGCAAGATCTAAGCGGTGCGTTTGACACTCTGGATCATAATATTTTATTTGCGCGATTGCAGTCACGTTTCCATATATAAGGGTCGGCACTGCTTTGGATTACGTCGTATCAATCAAACAGACATCAGTCAGTTTTGATAAACGGTGTTCGCTCAGATGCAGCGGAGCTTAAGTTCGGCGTACCACAGGGATCGGTCTTAGGACCGATTCTCTTTACTCTCTATGTTAGTCCGCCTGCCGACATTGCCGATCAGCATAACGTTAAGTCCCACTTTTATGCTGATGGCAGTCAGTTGTGCGTTCCCTTTAAAAACAACAATCTAGCTTTGAGTAGACTAGCAGTATGTGTCAAAAATTTCAGTTCATGGATGGCCAAAAATATTTTGAAACTGAATGATGACAAACTCATTTTGATAAGTTCGAAGCAAAATCTCTCAAAGTTGTCTCATGTTTCCATCTTAGTTGGTGATTCAAATATTGAGTTACCAGTAGTGTGAAAAATCTCGGTGCGACATTTGATCAGGAAATGTCCATGCGATCATTTGTTAACTCAAAAATTAAATGTGCCCTGTTCTATTTGCGAAATATTTCCCAAATTAGATGTTACTACCTGACACCTATAGCGGCCAAACTCCTCATTCACGCTTATGTTATTTCCAGGTTAGACTTTTCAAACAGTCTTCTGTATGGAATACTAAAATGCGAAACACAGAAGTTGCAAATTGTACAAAATGCAGCCGCCAGACTAATATATGACGCGCCTAGATGTGGCACCGCTATTACGTGAACTCCATTGGCTTCCTATTTGCCAACGGATACGATGTAAAGTTTTACTTTTTGTTTTTAAAGCCTTAAATGGGAGTGCACCAGTATATATTAGTGATCTCTTATCTGTTTATAGACCTGCCGGAATGCTTCGTTCGCGAAAAAGGTTTTTACTCTTAGAGCACAAAACTCGGAATTGGTATGGTGACAGAGCATATATGAACTATGCTCCGCGTGAATGGAATGCCCTTTCTATCTCTGTTAGATCAAATGACACTCTAGCTGGTTTTAAAAGAGCGCTTAAGACTCACCTTTTTATTCAATATTACAACAATTAAACATGTGTGTGTTTGTTCCATCAGTATTAAATTAAACAGTATTAGTTTCGTGTCAAACTGTTTCAAAGTTCATTTTAGGTTATCTTTGTTGAGTTATATTTTATTGTAATATTAAGATATTATACGATTGTGATTTGCATATTTTTACTTTTTGTAATGCGTTGTGAGCTTAAATTGGATAAAGCACAATAGAAACAGATCAGAATAATAATAATAATAATAATAATAATAATAATAATAATAATAATAATAATAATAATAATAAAGACCTTGTAGCACATTTGGCACCTAAACGTTGTGGGGTTGGTTTGGAAAACATTGTTTGTTGATCTGAAATGAGCAAAAAGCAGGGTTGAGTCTCAAAAATTATTGGCTTAATGAAGAAATATTACTTGATACGGTCCTGTATCTCTCAGTCACCCGTAGCCTTATTATGAAAAAAAAACTATTTTTCTCTTGAAACTGCCCTGTATATTTCATTAAGAGGGGATTTTTTGAGAGCTCACATTCATGCTTACACGTTTTTTAAATATACAGTAATTTAACGCTGCGTAACAATACAAAGGTTATCGGCAAGGACGGATTATTAAATACAGAGGCTGGGTATATGGGGTAGGCCCAGCACAGACCTGTCTACTGATTCATCAAAATACACATTGGAGCTAAATAACACCGCCTTATAACGCCATGGGCTTAAATTATTATTGATGTATAGCGCAACGTTGGCAAAGTATACTGTTATAAAATTGTATGACTTTTTGTGTTTGGTTGTTTTCCATTGTTGTATTTCTTTTCATCTGATTTGTTGGTTGTGTAATAAATCCTGTGGTTGTCAAACTGTTATTGTGTTTGAGCTCTGCTGCTGGACTTTTGACACTGGTTTTCCTTTCTTTATGATAAGGTCCGCTCCGTTTGCCTTTCTAGTTTTTAATTCATTTTTTATTCTTTCCTTTCTAGTTTTTAATTGTTTTCTATTCGTTCCTTTGAGTCATGTCAAGTGACACAAAACACCATTAAATACAGTGGATTGTCTGTTGTTCTGCTCTTGTGAGTGTGGATACTTTTTCTTTTGGTTAGGAGCCCGTTCTTGTTTGGAGCTGTCTTCCGTGTCTGTATGAATAAGTGTGTTGAATGTGTTTTTGAACAGTTTTTATACTTTCCGAAATAACTGATTCATATGGTTGGCATTGTACATATCGAGTCGATGCTTATGATCTATTTAAAATTTGAATTTCACTTTTCTGTGTTCTTCTTCTTGCTACAGAGAAAATATTATTTATTTTATGGAACAGGTGGCACAGAAGTATGTGGTTTCATTTACTTTTTGAATAACTTTCTTTGAGTTTTTCCATCTAAGACAGAGCCATTCACACTCATTCATCTCGTGTGTCTTTTGGATGCATTTCATATAAGAAAACCGGTAGAAATTCCTTTTTTGATCTGCGTCTTTGTTTCTTTTGTTTTTGTTAATTTTGCTTTTGGGGAGCTTGGGTGTATATCCGGAGACGACATGCCGATTAATTCATTACGCTCATTCTTCGTGTGGCATAGCTTACATTCTCTATATCCACTGGGACTAATATCTGCAGTTCTTGACTTTTTTTCAGCTGGATCCTAAGGAGTCATGTTCCAGGTGGAATTTTGAGAACTGATCTCGCTAAAAGTTGTTGTTTCCGGGGTGTGGCCTGGTTACCTTGGCTCGTTATTGTTCAAAACCTCGATTTCAATTCTTACTGTTTCTCGCACGTGCGTACTCGCATATCCAGTGATCTGTTCTTTTATCAGAATCCATCAGACTAGAAAAAGGAAAAAATTCTGTTAGGCAGATAAGGAAGGCATGTTAGTTGTTTGTGGTATGGCTGGCAAATACGATCAGTAAATCATTCCTAAAAGAACGTTTAATATCTAACTTATGCCAAAGGCAGCTTGTAAATTTCTAGCAGATTTAAATAACATATTTTTCATTAGTATTGACTTATGCAGTTGGATAGAAAGCGATTGAGATATACAAGTAACACGTGGTTTATATTTTGAATTGGATAAAAATAGAACTATCTTTTCTTCAAAGCAGTACAATCGTTAGCTCCTAATATTTTTCAGGTAACTATCTAGCACAAAAGAAACAAACAGTTTTCTTTAATCTTAGAAATTTGAAAGCAATAGCAGTGTTTTATTTCGAACTATTTCCAGTTAAAAAAAATAAAAATACGGGTTTTTGGGTGCTCTTTGAATTAAGGCTATGAAATGGAAGAAAAGTGAGAAGCAGTACACCAACTTTATATAAGAGGCTTGACACCCAGCACATACCATCCAGCACCATAGAATAATAATGTGCCCTCTGGATTCTTAGTTTTAATGTACAATTAAAGTTCACTCCGGTATGAAATATTCAACCAAACTGAAAATTCATCTCTCGCCAATTAATAAAACGGTTGTATATTCTATACATAATTTGAATGCATAAAGTAGCAACTTTGTCAAACGATGCACAGGTAAGTATTCATTCATTCTCTTAGTAATTAATAAATTATAGAAAACAAATAACAACATTCTTTTTGAAACATTACCCCACAATTGTAGTAGATGTTCCTGATAAAAAGGTAATGTGTAGCAACATGTAAAAAGGTTCTTCATCATAGGTGCAACCATTACGTATACTCATTCAATCCCATGTTATTGTAACACTTGTCAAAAGCCCCAGTGTTTTCTCTCATGCTGTTAATGTTTTCTAAAAGAGAACTGAATGAAAGAAAACTCTTTTGCTACCAACTACTTTATTTCTATCACAATATTTCGCAAAGTTTGTTTTTATTAATATCTTTAACGTTTCCAAACATCTAACTCTAGCATATCATAAAAAGGTTCAAAATTAGTGATATCATTAGCTTGTTAAAGTTTTCCACACCTAAGTTTAATTATGCATTTCTGGACAATATCAGATACTCAGTTTCGTTGATATTATGCAGACTCGATTTCTAAGTTTAAACAAGAGTAAAATAAACGTGGGGCCCGAATTGACGAAAGTCAAATCGGTAAACATTTGGCTCAAATTAAAATAAAAACCCCATAAAATTTCCAGATTTTTAATTCGGTTTTAAAAGGATAATACACTTTTCATAACCATGTATCCTGCTAAAAACTGACCTACATATAAGCGTGCATTAAACATGCCTGGTGCAGAGCCGCGACCCCTCCATCCAACCCCTCTCAAGCGTGTGATTTTTTAAAGACTTTCGAAGCTTCTAGTTTTTATTTTGACCGTTATAACTTGAAATTCGATGAGTAACATTCAAAAACTAGATCTAAAACTTTATGACAATTAATGATTTATATATATAATATTCTATATATAATGATAATCTATATAAAATGATGCACAGAAATGCACGCTAATAAATTTAAAGTCTATTACTTTTTATCGTGCTCAGTTGCACACAGGCTCAACCGATTGCAAACTATATTGCATGCACACACCTGTACTTATTTTTAGCAAAACAAATGCGCCAAAGCATCCACTGTATTTACAGCTGTGAGGTAATAGCAAACTATGCATCAGCCTTTTGCTCTGTGCAGAAGAGAGGAAAAATTACCCTTTTTTCGTATTGATTTGACCTGGAAAACAACCTTAACAATAAATAAAAATATTGATAGAACTAGTTTATGTCAAGTTCGATATACTGCAAAAGTTTGGGGTCAATGGAAATAGTAGTTTCTGACGAGTTGTAAGGACAAAATGAAGGGCCAAATGACGGCCGACTGTAAAACAAAACGAAAAAAATCTCACAGATCCCCTAATTCGTCTTGCCAAGGGTTAAATAAGCCATTATTCTCTACCCAATGCAAACTAATGCGAAGTCTCCTGCCAGTCTTCTCTTCTGACCATCCTCCATAAATTATATGAATTTTCCCTTTTTATGTATGTATTTTATGTATTCTTGACTCTACAGTAGAGCTCTATTGCTTTAACAATCCGTTATTCCTTGCTCCTGTCCAATAGATGCAAATAATCAGTCACTACTGAAGTATTTTACACTGAAGTACATTGAACTGTCTTTATAAGAAAATAAAAACACTTCCCAAAAGACTCTTCCCAAATTTCTTGCGCAGCCAATTTTTAGTGAATTGAATTGGATAAGGCATGCGATGGCTAATATAATAATAATTGTCGGTTGTGTCTTTCTTTCACTTTCAAGAGTGCATATATGGCAAAATGTATATGTTTTTCTTTTAGAATTTATCTAGTCATTGGAATTTTTAAAAACCCGTCTGACAGTTTAATATAAAAACTCGTGTTATTTTTTTAGTGTCTCGACAAGCTAGGTCTAGAACAAATGCACAATATCTTTACTGTTTGCTCTTCAAAAGGTGACATTTGACTGTGTGCTGAGTTTTATGACACAGGTATTGGTAATGTATAAAATCCTTATCAAAAACATGCATCACATTTGTTGACTGCTTCACGTTCCTTTTGCCGCTGGGAGTATAAACGAGAATTGATGTTTCTTTTCTGAACACCCATGTCTCTCACACTTCAGATTATTTAGTATGGCAGCTCAGAAGGTTTCAGGTTCTTAAGAATATAAATGAGTAGTTCTTATGTGTTTGTTGTCAAATAAAAGATCTAGTCGAGAGCGTCGTAATATAATGATTTGTGTCTTAGTTTGACTATATCTTTATTAAAAGTCACACGGTAGAGTCAGTAGCACTACTTGCTTTTATATTTTTACTTTGCAAAAAAACAGCGCAAACTTCTTGTCACATATCACTTCCAGGTCTTGTAAATTAAGCCTTTAACACTGTACCTACCTAATAACACTGTTATAATCCTATGTTGTCATAATTTTTACCTTGTGTCTAGCTGAACTATTGGGCTATTAGCATTTTTAAGTGTGTGTGTTTACGCTGGAGCCGGTATGTCCGATTCAATTTCCACTTTTATGATACTGTTTTATCATATAATTTAATGTCTGAAGTTTAGTTTGATTTTCTCTTTCACCAGCTTGTGTTTACAACTTGCTTCCAAAATTAATCTCAAAACAAAAAAGTAAGTTCGGAAACCTTTGCTTTTCAAGTTGTTCTTACTGCTTGTAATCTGTACTTTCACCTCATTGTTGTCCTCAGCAAGTGTTCTGTTTAAATTGTCATTGGAAAAATTCTTTCTGGAAATATCACGGAAACAATTCCTCAGGTCGCAACCACTGACATATTAGTTATGCCTTAGAACGACCCTACATCACACTTTCGAAAAGTGAAGACATCTAGATAAAAAAGACTGGTAAAGAAAGTACGAAACAGTGATGACTTACACTCGTAGAGGGGGCTGTCCCATTCTCCCATTAATATCGGGGTGGAAAGTTAATTTTGTAAGCCGGATACATTATATACATTTGTGTCAAAATTTCCGACATACAGACCCTATAATGTTTTTCCAGATGTTGGTGCTGTAAAAACATCCAATCTTCATAACTTCTTTAACTCAAAGAAAAGCCCAAAGAAAAACAGGCAGAAAGATTTCAGTATATTCTCTTATGTGTAAAATCATCCACACAAATTTTGCTTGTTTGAAATGATTACAAATGGAAAACATTTCGTTTTTACCCTTCATTAAAAACTCAAGCAAACTGAGAAAGCAATACTTTTAATTAAAAGTTGTTAGGTTGTCTAAAATCACTAGAAATAGTAAGACTAATTCTAAATATCAAAACCGGACTGTAGCTGTTTGCACAGAATATATAATGGACTACGACCCCTTATACCAGCCAACATTAGATTACCTCCTTCTGCTAAAAAAACACCAAAATTGTCAAGCAAGAAATCGCTAACATAAGGATTGGCTATACGAATGATCCGTCAGTCATCCAGCAGTACAAATACCAGTCCATTCTGCTTTTAAAAATGTTTGAACATTTTGAATGTTTGAATTCTTATAAGGGCTGACAAAATTTATTCTCGATTTTGCTCTTAATGTGCTTCACGGCAACGCAACTCTGGTTTATTGCGAAAGGAAGTGAACTTTTAAAGAAAATATCTCGGGAATGTCATTACCGTAATTTCAGGTATATAAGTTGATCCATGTATAGGCCAGAGTTGCTTTGAAATGAGAGAGCATAAAAAGGATTGTGTAGAAGTCGAATTCTGTGTAAATCGAATTCTAAAGATCATGTTATTCCAATGACCCCCCCCCCCCCCCCCACCCACCCTTTTATTGTTTCACAACATAAGCACGCGTACTCTCATTCAGTTAACTGATTTATTGTTGTTGCCAGTGCTCACTCTGAATGAGTTTTTTCTTTAATGATTATAAAATGTAAGCAAAAACCTGTGCTGTTTATAATAAAGTATTACCCATTAGAGTGTGACACCGGAGCCATGCATGCAAGTATTAAACGTGACCTGTCTGCTGCTATGACAACCGCACTCTTTTGCCTTATGACGAACACAAGTCAGTAGCAGCCCAAGGCAAGGGATTAAGGTATCCAGGTTTCTGGGTGTACTTTTGACATTGAGAAGACAGGAACAAAGTTTTGATATTCTTCAAATTGGCAGCCTAATCCAAATAAGGGGCATTGCAATAAGTTTAAATGTTTACTCAGAAGATTGCTATTTTATCTTCTGACCGTTTAAATAACGGCTTTCCAAAAAATAGCATAATTTCTAAAAAAAATAGCAAGGTATAAATTGAAACCCTGTAAAAGTCTAGGAAGGCAGATTGAATGCCAAATCTGTGTAGCTATTTATTCAATCGAAATATTGGTAAATACCGGTAATATTAGTCATGTTAGACTTTATATTTCAACACAGCGATATACTATTCTAAATTACAGGAACACTTGTCACTTGGTTTTTTCTGCCGGACTCCATGGATGATCTATAGGATGAAATGTACCATAACACTCTGCGCTTCAAACAGTACAAACTGCTCCGAGACCTGATGTTGCGAATTTCAATATATGTTGAATACATTGACAATTCTAGAGTTCATCTAACATTTGAACAATATGTGGAACGCTGAATAGCAAAAATAAGCAATCGAATAAGAGCGTAACTTGCCTTTATCAATGTTAATAAAACTGAAACTGCAAATGTTATATTGCATTATATAAATTAGGCGAATAATATAACACTGCTCTAAAGACTGTTCCTAAGCAATTCAATATTACTTATAATTATCCCACAAGAATGATTGAATTCAAGAAACTGGTGTTATATTTGACTTTTCGTTACTAGAAGTCTAGAAACTGAGCCTTGCCTCATTTTTGTCAAAACACGAGAATAATGATAAAATGATGCTAATTTTGGCTGTTTTAACGAGTTTGTAATTTTTAATCAGCAAACACTTTTCCGTTGTAGTAGCATACACCATATATCTTGCCGACTTGGATTTTGCTACAGTTGTTATAATAGTACTCTCTTCGCATCTTGAAATATAAGGCTTTGATTCTCCCTGTAATTTTATTTTAGTATGTACATGTAAACATGACTATAAAACAAAATAAATGAAAAAATTTGAAAGTGCAATTTCATACAAGTCACTTGACTTATTGCAAAAATAGTCTTAGATTTGTGAAACTTGCAATTTCTGATCATAGACATAGGTCTGAAAATGCCACTTTGACAGCAGAAATTTTTTGCTCTATTACACAACCGTGTTAAGTGTATTACTCCATACAACTGTTCAGAAAAATTCTGTCTTCAGCGGATTTCCCAATATTTCTGGGAAACTTGAAGTAGGTTTGGCCTTGACCGAAGATTTTTTAGACCGGAAATAAACTTCTGTCATTTAACAACAACAGGAAGTTTTTGGGAGGAAAGATTGTTTTACATCATTTTCCAAAATTTAATCATTTAAATGCATGGCTGAATCAAATAACGACATAGTCGTCTGTCCTTGTGGATTTTTCGGGTTAGTTTTTGCCCCAAATATTGCTTTGCCAACCCCCGAAATAAGACTGTTTTAAATAATTTTGTTCGTCACTCCTTCTTGCGTAGCATGCAGCAGCCCTTCATGTCATCATATGCAGCGTTGAGATTTCGCGGTCGCCCGTGGCGACCAACTTTTTCGAGTTGGTCGCCCGAGTGGCGACTAACTTTTTTCTGAGTATTTTCAGGTAAATTTGGCAAAAATTGCGCCGGGCGACTAATTTTTGAGCAGGGCGACCAGAAAATTTTACGAAGCCTCAACCCTGCATATGTGCTTTTGTTTAGATGGTTTTGGCGGAACAAAACCAGGTAGCTGTCTAGTTTAAGGGGAACAATAATTTTATAGTCATAGCCGGTAACAGTTGTAACAGCTAACAAAAAAAAAAAAAAAAAAAGTGTGCTAGTTCGAACCGCGGAGCGTGCGTCGAAAGATCCACAAACCAAATCACACTTCGGGCGTTCTCGATTAAAATGCGCAAAAATTCTGCGTTTCGAATAAAACAAGTAAGTATTTGTGACACACAAGCAGGCACCAACCGCCCCCCAAATTCATAGGGGTATAAAGCGATGACGGACAGACGGACACCCCAAACCTATAGGCCCCAATCCGAAGGGTTGGGGCCTAATAACCATACATACTTTGTGACTTGCGGATTTACTTGCAGTGTTAAGCTTGTTGCATTGTTATGAAATAGACCAAGGTCTCTGTCTAGGAAATGCGGAAAAGGCTTCACAGTTCTAATTTTCTTTCAATTTTTATTATTTATATTAATTCAGACATCATATGGGCTTTTAAAATCTCAACATATCGTTTACAACATATTTATTGATGTATTTAGTAGAATACAAGCTGGCTAATTTTTCGTGTTTTTGACCTTTTGAAGATTTCTCTATTATTTCGTTGAACGTTTATTCGAAACTAATGCGGTCGAAGTGTCAAAACTTTTCGGCAAATTTCCTAATATGCTTTTCTGTGCTAGTGATCACAAAGGAATTGCCATAGACCGTCTCAAGGAATTCAGATATGTTCTGACAGTTCGAAATGTTCTGAAGAACTTATTTTTCTTGTGGAAACTCAAAAAGGATAAAATATAACCGAAATACCTGAAGTTTCGGTTCGGGGCTCAATGTTGTCGGTTGGAGCCCGTTCGGTCGCGCTTTAATTGTGAACCCTACTTTAATTACCAACCTGTTAATCAATAGCTGGATGTGTGTTTGTACGCTGAAATACTATAGCATATTCGCCATATTTACTTATGGATGCAGTTAACGTCAACTATTTATATTTCAGGGAAATTTCAATATTTCAGCCACTTTTTTCATTTTTTTTTTTCATTTTTTTCCACTATCCTGGAAAAAATAGGTTTAGTCTAAGAAAAATGCCAACCTTGATGCGTGGAAAGTGTGGCATCTTGATACAATAGTGGATATTAAATGGAAATTTCTTTGTTCGCACTGATCAGATACTACACAGGAGCGGGATTGTTTTGTCCTGATTTGATAAACAGACGTTCAAAAGCATAGTTAGGTCTTTTATTTGGAGGAAAATTTTATCGTGTTTAGTGATTGTAATAAAATCGAAAAATTTTATTTGGTCATTTTTTGCTGCAAATTATATTAGAAAAAGTTTTGGATATAATTGCTAAAATTTTGTCCAGTTTTTAATTTCGGGCCACACGAATCCGGACCGTTATGTTCATGGTCCTCATATCTCGGGCCCTTTTGTCTATATTCTCCATCTATGCTTTGACATCTTCTGTGTGTTGTGAAGTAACTTCTTCGTTTTCTTTTTTTTCTTTTGGTTTCAAGGCGACAAGAAACAGCGGGTCTGTGCTCAAAATGCTACAAGGGTAAGTGCTTCACAACTGGTGTTCTTGAACAATGCTAAAATTGAAGACACCGACTGACACTGAGTTTTAAGGTTACAATTCAAAATTTTGTGTCATGCGCTTGGATTTTATGGTCACTTTTTGGCGTTAATTTTTTGAGTGTATTACCAGTTTGCACTGTATGAAGATTTTAATGACGTGTTGCTTTTTGCTGTATACATCGCTATCTTTTAAATTAAAACGAATAATTGTATATAAAATCATGAAACTTTTGTGAATTAAACGCTTTGTGTTAACAGAACATTTGCAACGCAAGACAGCGGAGGCTGACGGAACAGTTTCCAATGATGCATCATCAACCAAGTCCATTTCGACTGAACAGATATCACAGGCTTTAGCGAAAGTCGGCCAGTCCGCAAAATGTAAAAGTCGAGACATTTTAAAAGTTATTTCAGTTCCGGTTATCGTTTAGATTATTATGTCATTGCATTTTGGTTTTGAAATTTTGTCACAGGGAGTTTTTGTCAGGTTGGGGAGGGAGGGGGAGCGGGGTCAATCTAATACCCAGGATTGAGGCACAAGTTTAATGATGCAACCGCATCTTTAAATTTCAATTACGAAAGCTTGGCCCCAGCTTTGCTCTTAAGTTATCTACGTACTTTCAGTTTGTTTCACCGTGGTGTCTAAATACTGACAGATCGAAACACAAAACTAAAGCATAAATATGCAATGGTAAGCACAGCTATCCCAAGGCCCAAGTGACTGGCTGGAATACCACCGGAACCTGAGTGGTTTTATGCTCTAAATCTTAGCGGCTGATTTTCACATCCCGTTGTGGCACGTTTTCTCGGTATATTCACGGTTTTTGTACGTGTATATGTTTGTGTAGCACCCGACGAGACGCCAGCCGAGACGAGCAATAAACCAAGCGACGCCCCGACGCCAGCTGCAGCAACCGACGCCAAAGACGACAGTGACAGCAGTGCCTCAGCCGCTGCCGAACCCTCAAGCAGCAACGGCACCAAAAGGTATTCCCATCCCCGTCTGCAGAGCCACACTTCTGTCTGTCCGTGTTTTTAGTCCTCGGCCAAAAGGGGCTAAAGCTATCGCCACGTCCGTCGGTAAACAGTTACCCGCCGTACTTTGTTCGTGCCTTTTTGCCATTAACTTTTCACCCTACAGTTTTGAAACTTCACTCAATAAAAAAAATATGTGTTCTGACTATGCATCGTACAGGTTTCTCCAGGATCGACAAAAAATTTTCGAAATAGCAGCACTTTGAAAATGCGTAAAAATTTTGTAAATTGAATCCCAACAGTTTGTACGTCGTCCCTGGGTACCTAGTAGCTTTCCCGTTAAATTTTCACCATCCACTTTTGTTTCTTCAGCCTTTGAAAGCATATATATTTCAGTTCCCTACATGTTATTAACGTTTTTCTTGGTATGATATTCATGAACAATGGTGATAATATACTGCATTTCATTTCGAGTATGCATTTCTGGCTGAGGGCTTTACATCTCTGATGCCTATTTTCACTCGGCGGCCCGCCGAATTTTATATTTAGATTTTGGGAGAGTCCGGGAAGGGCATCGTTTGTCATTTTGGTGTGTTTGTTGTCTTACAATAGTTGTGTGGTTATTTGATGTGATGCATTGTGGGACGACATCCTGCTTCAGCTGCCTTTCCCATTGAAGATATTGTCCAATGTAAAACCTGTCCAAGTTTCTTGATGCTGAAAAACTAAGGTTCACAACTTTAAAAAAAATCGGGTTTCGGTCACCGCGTTTTTGAGTCGAAATTTGTTATTGCTAATAAGCTGTCCGATTTCTGACCAGAAGCCCAAGAGGTTTGCGGCTGATACCATTGATCAGTGATCGCTTGAGCAGTTAAGCCGGTGTGAGATCGTATTCTCTCCCCTATACTATTTTCACCGGGGAGTGAAAATACTATAATAGTATTTTCACCCCCATCCCTTATAGAATTTTCACCCGCTATATGTAGTTCAGTTGCATAATGTTTTTATTGGCTGTACATTGTTTCCAACTTGTTCTTGAATATTTTGACTTAAATCATTTTATGTATGCTGTTCTGAGGAGTTTCGTAATGGTTAACAAATATTGAAATAAGACGTTTCGTATTATATTTTACTTTGCCAACTACAATCTACATTTAACCAAGTTGCACTTTCACTCTTCTAATGTTCTACAAAATCAGTATCAATGCCAATTTATCTTTACATAATGAACTCACAAGTCGATTTAATTGTAATTGAATTACACACAGGGTTTGATTGCAATTCAGCGAAATTGCACCTTATCACGGGTTGAACACAATTAATCTTAGTATAATGACATCATAAGCAGACTGATCTCACTTCAATCAATTCGATCAATGACATCCAAAGTTCTTTTATCTCACTTAATTAAAATTCAGTTGAACTTCAAAGAACACCATGGCCAATATAGGGGGTGAAATTTCGATAAGGGGGTGAACATTCGATAAACAAATTTCTATCGAATTTTCACCGGGGGGGGGGGGGGGTGAAAAATATGATGTCGAATTTTCACCGGGGTGAGAAATCCATGGGGGATGAAAATACTATGCCACCCCGGCAGTCACAGACTAACTCATTGGAATTATTTAACAGTCCTTGCAATGAACTGCGTTTGCCGAGCTCTCTGAATCACGGGTTTCAAAAATGTATGTGTAGTCCTTTGATCCATTAAGCAACTGAGTCAACCAGTCGAACGAAACAATTATTAAATCCGACTAAATGTTGCTGAGCTAAATGTCGCACATTCGCTGTAAACCGTATGCCCAGTCTATTTTGTTGCTCAAAAGATCGTCACAAAGTAGGCACCTAGCCTTCTCATTTTCCATTTTTTGAAACGTTCTCTATTGCAGGTGTTTTTATGTTATTTCTTCGACGGCAATCTGAATTATTATGACACAAGGTTTTTAGACCCCAACCGGGCGAGCCCGGGGGGGGGGGGGATCTATAGGATTGCCCTCTGTCCGTCCGTGTGTCACACTTTGGATGCTGTTTTGTTTCCACGCCAGTTCCCCGAAACTTTTTACCCTAGGCATATGCAACCTTGCACAGTGAAAATGTATATGTTGAAGTTGTGCAACGTCTAATCGGCCTGAAATTGCCAAAAAGGCGACTTGTCAAAAATTGTGATTTTTTTAGATAACTGCAATGTAAGACTTGGGTACTTTCCACTCGAGTTTTCCGAAACTATGTATCATAGGCATATGCTACCTTGCACAGTGACTATATATGTATTGAAGTTGTGCAACGTCGTATTATTTTTCAAATAGGTCAAAAATTGGCAAAATGGTGACTTGTCAAAAATTGTGATTTTTTAAAAATAACTGTAATTAGGACTTGGGTGGCTTTCCACGCAAGTTCGTTCTTCGAAGGTATTTATCCTAGCTATATGCATCCTAAATCACTAAACGAAAAGAGTGAAACAGCTTGTATTTGAAATACATTTTTTGTCTCTTTGTTGATTGTGTATTTGCTGCGTTTCCTTTGCGGGACCAATAGATACCCCAGTACTCTTCTCTATCAGTTCAAGTGATGTTTTTTCCTTCCAATCATTGCTATCGGTTGCTGATTCCTATATTCCAGTGATTGTTATCGTTTAGTCAATCACAGTGTTCATAGAGACATTGTCAGTGTTCACGAAGCCCTTAATCGGACACGCACCGTTGATAACAGATTAAGATCTGAATTTCTCCAATTGTGTCCAGTTGCCGCGCGTTGTGATGACACGCAAGGCAAACGAACGCTCGTTAGTGTCGTTAAAGAAACCTTCAGAATGGTATCGATAAATAGTTATACATTGATTTGTTGTTTTGCTAACCGAAATAACCGATGTGTCGGTTACAAGCACCGGTGGTTCAGTGACTGAATGTTGAATGCTTGTGCATCGTTCTGCAGAGTGCGCCAAGTGAGCGAGTGTGACAGCACGACAGAAGAGACGTCACAACCGGTACAGAAAAATAAAAAGCGGTGCTTTACCTGTAACTGCAAACTCCAGCCAGCCATCAGGGAAATCGGCAAATGCAAATGCGGTATGACAAGATCACAACAACGAACAACTTCGTGTTTTGTATACAGTCCCTAAATTTACTCGTGTTGTTTTTGAGATCATGTGCAGTGATTCAACTTGACTTTCTGGTACGCTTAGACAGCGGCATAATGAACACCTTCATATTCGGCTACAGTAACTGTAATTGCGGAGAAAACAGTGTTCACGAACTGAACTTTGACGGTGCGGAGATGCTTATTTAATCTTACTTTGCTTGAAAAACCTGTTTTATGTAGTTTCATATGAGAATAAACAAAATCGTAGTTGAGCGTTATATTGTTCCAACTTCTAGCTACAGATAAACATTGAAAAAAAAAGCATGGCGCGTGATTCATCTCTTTTTCTTCTCTCTCTCTTGTTGCTCAGAATTGGTGTTCTGTCAGCTGCACCGGCTGCCGGAGCAGCACGATTGTGTTTACGACCACAAGGAGAAGGGACGGCAGGCGGCCCGAGATAAGATGGTCAGTCCCAAGAAACACATGGGCACTTCCCTCAAACGCATCGACTCCGACTCCTAACACATGGCGCGCAGGAGAGACGGTCATTTTGGTGTTTCTTTCTAGACTGTATGCGCCGATATTTTACTCATCGCTTGAGTTACGGGTTTAATTTGCTTATGTTTTTTGTTTTTTTCGTTTTGATTTTATGTAGTATTATTTTCATTGCGTGTTTATGATGCAGTCACTGTTCATGTCATGCAGGAAATCCATGTGTGGTTTTTATCACCGCACTTAACAAATTCCCTAATTTAGTTGGTAGTTGTTCTGTCATCAAGGAAGCCTGTTAAAATTTGCCTGATGGAGATACCATAAATATGGTGTGTATTTTTAATCACAAAAATTTTCACGGCTCCGTTAAATCTCTAGGTGTGCAGCGTTTGTTTTAATAATAAAATATTACTCATACTAGATCTATTTTAAGCCCCGCTCCCTCCCAACATTCCACGTCATTCGCTATAAACATCGTGACACAATTGTACATTTTACACACCCGTAACTCCGGTGAGTCGGTGAGATGTCGCCTCCCACCCCTTCCCCCTCGTATTTTACTATACAGTTTATTCTAGCCTAAACCAGATGCAATGCAATTGGTGTATATTCACACCAAAGAAATTTTAACGTAGAGCGCGTCCTAGAGTACGTGTTAGTTTGGTTTTAAAGGTGTTGATTCACTATAAATCTTCCAAGTTTCTTTGGTTACTTCCTATAGGAATTATTTTGTACATATTAAAAAAAAAACAACAACAAAAAACTGTTTCAACTTGTCTGTATCGTATTAAATTATATTCTTCCACGTCTAACACTGGGTGTTAGGTGTGTAGTATAGAGATACGTATGCTATACAGTTTCACCTTCCATCCCCTCCACCCTAGCTCCTTGACGCAATTTCCTGTGGAAGAAACATGTAATTCGCCTCGATGCAAAATTGGGTAGCAAAAATTGACGTCTGACTGAAAAGCACAACGTAGTATAAACAGCCATTAAAACTGTAAACTCGTAGCTCTGAGCTCTATTGTTATAACAATGAGGCTGGATTTGAAACGCAATTTCTGCTGCGGGATGGAACTTGGTTGTGGGGAGTGTGGGTCCTCATGTCTGTTGTGGGAAATGTGTAAGCGTCCAGAGAGATATTTAGAAAATTAACTAGAGAGTTGTCGCGGTGATTCAGTATAGCATAGCTTTCGTGTGAAGTAATTATGTAATTTTATTATATAACATTTAAATAAACTCAATAAAAATATGTGCTGTTTTCTTCTCCGATGTGTGGTTTTCAGAGATGGCTATTCCTCTTGGCCTTCAGGAAGCTGCCTTGTTTTGGGAAAACTATTCAGTTTTATTGCATCGTTGGTATTTGTTAACATAATCGTATTTTCAGTCATGCTTGTAAAAAGTATTTCATATCTGTCAACAAGACGCGAATGAGGACGTTTGTGCGGGCCATTCCGTCGGTTTACTCTGAAGCTTTTATACTTCTTTATTACGCGTTTTGACTTAACAGGGTTGCCGCATTCAAAATAAAGTCAACTGTTTGAGAAGTCAGGGAAAAAAAAAGATTCTTAAAAAGTCAGGAAAAAGTAGGGAAATTTGGAGATTCGTCCGTTTTTTCCCCAATTTTTACATTTCTGTCATTGTTTTATGCCTTCCGTTTCATTATTTCACTAGATTTGCACTCCCAGTGATGGCTGTGTCAAACTTGAGAGAAATATTTGTGGCGTTATTTCACATTCCACACATCGACGTCAGCGTGACGATCAGGAAAAAGTTAGGAAAATTCATTTTTGAAAATTGCGTGGTAACCCTGATTTAACCTGGGTTCCGTTTCATATACAGCCCATGTACTGTTTTCCAAAACTGACGTCGGAATATAGTTTCATTTCTTTAGAGCTAACATATGGTTCGTATGGTTTAAGAATTCCAATATCACAACCTGCAATAAAACCTCTATATAAGCGACACATTTGGAACCGGAAAACTATTTCATTGCAGTTGTGTCTTCCAGACTGAGGGGAGACGTACAGGTTGTGTGCGTGTGTTCTCAGCCGCTGAACATCGGAGCAAGTTCAAACTTGGTTGAATCGCTGCTTGGCTGGTCTCAAAGATTCTGTTACGAGTAGATCGAACGAGTACGGCATATGACGTCTTTAAAATATGTATAATATGTACGTATTTTCAACAAGATTTTGTGTGCAAAGTATCTCGAAAGTTTTATCAACTTCAAACTTTGTTTTGTTTGGGTTGATCGGACGGTTCTATCAACTTCTGGCAAGGTTAAAGAAGGCGTAGGATTCATTACGCAAAATCTTATTAGCAAGACTTCGCGTTCGTTGAGCATCGAAGATCCTCCCAATTTTTTGCAGGACTGTTGCTTAGTTGAAACAATTGTTTCAAATTATGTCGTGAGTATAACAAACAAGTGATGACCGCATATGACGTCACTGCGTAATGTATGTTATGGTGTGAAAAAAAACTTGTGTGCAAAATATTTGGATAAGGGACCAACTTCAAACTTATAGTTACTTGGTGGGTAAGTCGAACTCGGATTCCACTTCCAGGGGTCAGTTCCAGTTGAACAGTTTCAGCTTGTTGTATTATTTAAGTTTCCTATACACTGCTGCAGCAGGCTGTTTTATTGGAAACGAATTAAACGGGAAGTCTATGCCACGAGTCCACGAGTCAACTTAATTCTTGTTGTTTGAATGGGCGGTAAAGAGAATAACATTTCTGAAATTGTACTAAAAAAATTTACCAGTTGAAAAGTCTGGTGTGCAGTTTTATTTAAGAAATTGTGCAAGGCTCATAAAGCGGGTTACGTTAGATAAGGTTCTTGGTTTATTGTTCAGAGATGGATGAGGGATAAGTACTTTCTTTTTCTTTTTTTTTCTGTGGGAGGGGGCGAAAGCGAGGTATCCCACTTCAAAAAATATTGCATATGATCACAAATTGCAAGTTTCTAGAAAATTTTGACGGTTATTTCTGTGAATAATTTTGCGTTTTCTTTGAAGTTTTTATTACAGAAAAGGAAAATTATTCTTTTATTTCTGTAAAAGGAAAACTGGGAATTGGATATTGCAGAATCATGGATTTCGTAGGGAAGACGTTTTTGTTCACAAAAACAAGAAACAAGGTCTCAATCCAGTTCTCCTCTGAACTGGAACCAAACATGTTGGTGGTTTCTTTAACGGGGCCTTTCTTTCAGGAAGTTTTATTACAATTACGTTTTCAACAACTAATCCTCCTCACAGTAATACTTGTTAGATACGCAACACAAAGAACTCTGTAACAGTACTACCAGAACAAGACAAACATAAACACCAGATAAACAGCCCCTCGCAGAACTCACAATAAAATAACACGTCACAAAACACTCCTAATCAATGCTATAACCATGGTGTACAATCGTCATCAAAATTGTTAGCTCTGCATCAAAGAGCTGCACGGTAGCGGCTTGTATAAGGTCGTATTGAATTTTACTGTTGATTGCCAGGCAAAGCCAAATGTGGTCGTATAACTTAAAGTTTTTGTTTGACAAACTTACTTATTACATAAGTGATGCAAAAGTAAACAGAAGAAAATAAAGAAAAATGAGAATTTTAACGACATTCAGTTGTCTTTTGAAATACACAATAAACCGTAATCCAAGAAATGGTTCTGAGTTATACAATGTTCAGGCTGAATTGGTCCCTGATGACGTTCACTTTTCAAGAAATGTTTTAAGTCTGACGTCATAGAACGTATGATGCCCATCATAACTCATCCTTTCTCTCAATTTTGAGCAGTTCCACTTCAAAAATCAAAGTGGCGCCACCTGCAAATCCACAATGCATTTCAATTAATATTGATCATCGGTAAATGTTTTCGTTGTAACTGACTTTTTTCATCAAGCATCAGTCCATCACATAAAATATGCTCATAAAGATGCATAATAGTTCTGTTTTAAAAACCTCTAAATTGAAGAAAAAAATCAGTCACATTTCTTTAACTAACACTGCACCAGGTCACAAAAAAAATATACCGGGTATTTTTGGTGGGGCGCCTCTGTCGCCATATCCCATGTCTGACGGAATTACAAGCTTCCTCTTCTCGCCTTCACACATGCTAGAAATAACAAGACCAATACCGCCATGAACACCGTCCCAAAGGCAGATATCTGGGCTTTGTCACGGTATTGACTTGCCTGTCTCACAAAGGGGTTATCTTGAACCCATTTTAAAATAGCGATTTTTGCACTTTAGGGGATATTTTTGGGTATAACTTGTGTCTGCGATATTGGGAGACGCTGGATATCCTCACTAAAATCGTCAGCCCCAGAGTAACCCGGGGTCCATCTATATCTTACAGCAACTTTTTAGTTGGAGCTTAATCTGTATTTAAATACATTGTAAAATCCTAGAAAGTTATCACCCCCCAAAGTCCATTATGGACTGAAGATCTTTTAAATAAAGAGGGAGAAACGATTTCAGAAACATATCGGTGACACGTCACATACTCTAGTTTTATAACATTTAAAATAAGAAATCCATCCAAATCCAAGAACGGCATAAGAAGTCACAATTCTGTCCTATTTTCTTCTTACCCAAGTAGTCCCTGGTCCCAACCTTTGATGACTTGGCCCACACCAAGGGTGAACGTGAATGCCTTGTTCCTGTCCACGCTGCTATCAAACTTCGTGCCATCTTCCAGAGTTCCCTACAAGCATGTTGTGACATTTGTGAAAAGCACTGCAATGGCCTCTTGTTATTGTTGCAGCACTTGTACCACAAAGGTCCTAATCTCAGCTCTTGGAAATTATATCGGTTCAGCTCCGTTAATATGAAACAGAAACAACATT
Organism: Protula sp. h YS-2021; assembly: GCA_949752745.1. Classification (NCBI taxonomy): domain Eukaryota; kingdom Metazoa; phylum Annelida; class Polychaeta; order Sabellida; family Serpulidae; genus Protula; species Protula sp. h YS-2021. The sequence continues at coordinate 17,087,954 of OX457024.1, read as the reverse complement.
TTCCTTCAAAAATTCAGACATCTTACCCATACAAGGTACTGAAAAGAGTGTGTATTTTGCACGTGTGTAATCCAGAGTAAATGTGATAGGAAGAAAACATTTACGCATTCACCAACAGTGTCAAAACAGTTCTGATAAAACCTTAGTTAATTGTCTGCCTTTTCTAACTAGAGAAGTGTGCAAGCCCACATATTCCCCACAGGCCGCCCATCAGTTAAACAGGGCCATCAATAGCTGAAATTTTCGAAGTCCAGCTGTTCCATTTTCCTTGGACGAACCTGACCCATTTACAATACCGATCTGTGTTTGTTCCCATAGAAGCTGCATACCAGGTTTCATTAAAATCCTTCCAAGAGTTATCATGTTAACAAGCTCTTGATGACAGACCGACCGACAGACACACGCCGTCGATCGCATATATTCCCCCCCCCCCCCCCCCTGTGGGGAATAAACAAAACAACAGGCCCTTACCGTGTAGTGCATGCTCAGGGTGTCCCCTTTCTTGGACTTGGTTTTGCATTTGTCCGGATCCACACGTTGTTTCACACCAATCTGTAGTTTCTTTTTATTTTCGTCACCGTTTTCTGCTGTGACGTAAGCGCACAGTGACAGTAATATCACTGCGCTGCCGTAAAGCAAGGTTTGCAGCTTCATTTTCTAGTCTGAAAAATTATTCAAAAATAACAAATAAGTACATTTTGATAAATATTACCATTAACTTTCCCAAAAATTACCTTAATTAATAAACACATGAAAAAATACACAAAAACCCAGCAAACTACTCTGTAAAAAGCAATAGGATAAACACACACTTGGCCCCGAAACCCCCTTTAGGAACTGGGTGCCTTTAAATAAACTAATTTTGTAAGAAAATCTCAGGAACTTGCAGAAGGTACAAATACAGATGTGAAACGGTGTCTTCAAAGTTGTCCACACAAGCAAGGGATACAATTATACAACAATTCAAACTGTTACTTGTGAACAGCAAAGCAGTTTACAAAACCGACAAAGCACATGTGAAGAATCAATGACGAACTCTTAAAAGCGATATGGCCCCGAAAAGGTCATGAATCAGTAAACATACCAGAAATCAAGTTTTCTACTTAAGCAAAAAATAATGCAACGTTTCAAAACTTCAATATTCACTGAAGCCTTGTAAGCAATGTGAAAATATCAGCGCTGTGCACCATGTCCCATTCACGTAATTATATCGACGGCCAGCCCCTAAATGTGTCTCTCAACTAAAAGATCTAGGAGTGCTTATAAGTGACAACATGAAGACCTCGGCTGATATAGCTGAAAAAGCAAAAAAAAAAAAAAAGAAGCAAATCAGAGATTCGGAATGATCCGTCGATATTTTACGAACAAGATACACGAGACGATCATCCCTTTTACACTACATCTGTCCGTCCAATCATAGAATCAAACTCACATGTACGGAATGCTTGGATACAGAAAAACATTAATATCGTCCAACGACGTGCAGAATCATTACGCAAATACACCATTAAATTTGAAGACCTCGCAAAACGTCGTAAAAGAGCCGATATGAGAGAAACATACCAGATCAAAAACGGATATTATCGTATGAGACGCGAAGACTTCTTCACCGAAGCACAACATGACCAACGACGCATTCGTGATCATGAACAAAATCTTCTTTAAAACCACATGTGCACTGATAACACCACTTGTTTTTGGAATTTTGTCAGCTGAGTTCATTTTGACTGCCTAACCCCTCCCCCTGCAAGTGGGTTCCTCCTTAAGGCCAAGCCAGCTTAATTTTGTTTGAGGAATACGGAGTCAACCACAAGATGGGGAAGAGTGAAAAAGTGTGAAACTATATCACCATCTGTTTCCTAGGCAATGAGCGAGCTTTGGTTATGCCCTGCGTGTGATAAGAAAGAAAAGGAATGTACAAAAGGCATCCAGCCTACTGAACCCACCCTTAGGCAATGTGCATTACACAGAGGTGAAAGAGATACGTATAAACACTAAGGAACGAAGTGAACCGCATGTCCAAGCGCCTAAAGGCTGCGTACTATAAAACAAAAGTAGAGGCCGATAAAAGTTTCAGTCCAGCTAAATGGTGGCAATGCGTGAAAGAACTTACTGGTCAGAATAAATCTGAGACCAATCCACTTTGTAGATAGCAAATGCACAGTGCAATGGCGAGCTGGATACTCTAGCAGGGCTGGTATGATTTAAATCAAGTGATTTAAATTACGATTTAAATCATGATTTAAATCAACGTAAAAAAATCAGGTTTTTTTATTTTTTTTATTTTTTTTAAACAATGGTCTGTGTTAAAGGCCTTTATGTGCTGTTAAGGCACCGAGCATTTGTTTGCAACCCCTTCTGTTTGAAGAAAGAATTTATAAGGTACGCAAGCAGCACTCTGTGAGAAGGTCAATACCGGTGGTGTCTGAGAAGATACCCTACAGTATTAGATGATTATAAGCATTACCATTATACAAGCATTAACTCGGGAGTAGGCATTTAGGCGGCCAGCTTTTATTTGGAAAATCCCGGTAGCATCTAAAACTGTACTTACTCCGGTGTTCGAAAAGCGTGTCTACCCCATGTGCTTGCAAACAAAGTATTATGTGTTACGCATCATGCAAGGTATATTTAAATCCCCCAAATCAACTGCTTCTTTACTTATTCATTGAGAACCTGAGACAACAACATCACTGAAAGCTTTAAAATATCTGGCAGACGGCTAGCTCCCGTGTGGAGATATTTTCATAGAGACATTTCAAACAGCAAAAATCCGAAAGGGATTTGTAAAGCATGCAAAGTCGAAATTCAAGGAATTGTGAAACGATTGGAAAAACATGTTGAAAATTGTAAATTGATTGAGAGAGAAGTGGTGTCACAGCAGAAGCAAAAGAGAAGAGGTTGAGACAGAAAGTGATCCTAAAAGAGAGTGTAATCAGTCTTCAATAAACTGGTAAAAAGGTGGTGCTTTTTTATATTTTGTCGTTTTTTTTTTTTTTTTTGTGGGGGGGGGGGTTGATTTAAATAAAAAAAATCCAAAAAATCTGATTTAAATCAAAAAAAAAATAAAAAATAATGATTTTTTTTAAAAAAATCGATTTTTTTCCAGCCCTGTACTCTAGCAAACAAATTTAACCTCTTTGTCAGAATATGAGTTAAGGGTTTTTAGAAAGGGTCAGAATATAAGTGTCGGAATATAGGTTGAGGTGTGCGAGTCCAGTGACTTTGAGTCTCGGTCGGTTGATTAAGTTTGATTTGTGAGAGTTCCGTAAACCCGAGATCTTGTCGGGCGGGTATGCATGGGATGATGTTCTACTTTTGTAATAAAGACCGATAGGACAGTGACGATCAGTTTAGGATTTGGGGGGATCTTGATCCAGTGAACACGATGGAGCTAGTTTTAAGTTTGTTTGATGTCGTTTAGTTAGATTTTGGGTCATCTAAAAATTTACTTATTTATCAAGTATACCGGTTATCTCCACGAGTCGATATCGAAATTTCAAGTTTCACATAGCGTTGTGTAGAACGCGCCAAGATTGTGCACCTGGCAGTATTTTTGTGTTTAAAAATTTTCATATTGTTGGATTTTATGACGAGTGAAATTTTTGTGCTACCTAGCACAAACTTTGCGTGTAATTTTCAAGTATTTATAAATGCCAGAGATTATAACCGACAAAACCTTTTTGTAGACGAGTTTGGGGTCTTCCCAAAAACATCACTTTTTGGCCCATATGTCACTTATAACATATGTTTTTGGGCAGCTATTTTCTTATTGGTTCTAAGTTTAGGCGGGAAGTTCTTCGATTGGTTACATATTTAATGAGCAGCGGCTGTATCGCCAGCGCGTATATAAGGAGCGCGTCAGCTGCACCAGCAGCAGTCAGTATTCTCGTGGCCTGGGAGCCGGACGCTCGGTGCGAGAATTTCGCGTTATTTCACGTTATTTGTGCGTTATTGCAAGGCAAAAGGGAAGAATCGGAAGGATAAATATTAGAATTGATATTAAAGTTATACATTTAAGATAAATCATTCGTTAGCAAGGATATTTGTATTGTTCAGTTTGATTTAGTGGAATTACGCATAATAAACGCTAATCAAGGTATGACTCTTTATTGACTTGAGATAAACTTGCGAAGTAAATCGAGAACAGACAGTAAACTGTAAAATACAACCTTCGAGTGATACTTAGGTCCGACTTTTGAAGATATTAAGGCCTTTAAGCACGGTACACCTAGTGACAGACTCAAATCAGTGTTAGTCGCACCTGTGACAGCAAGCCATAGGCACCTCAAGCAGTGGATCAGCACGTACACTCACAATACCGTGACAATTGGGGGCTCGTCCGGGATTTTATCTGCGTGGAGGTGAGACGTCATGGAGTCCGACTTACGAACACTGATCGAGCTTGGAACGAAACTAGGATTTAAGGATGAAGAACTGCGACGGTTTGTTGAGGCCGAACAGCAGAAGGCAGCTGAACGGGAGCGCGTCGCTCACGAACGTGAACAAAGAGCACAGGAGAGAGAAGACCGCCAACGCGAACAGGAGAGACGTTTTCAACTCGAAAAGATGGCTGCGGAACTTCGACTTGCAGAAGCTAGAGCAGCTGAACCAGCTGGAGGCGGCGAGCAGAATCCGGTTCGGAACACAGGAAGTAACCGACCGAAGCTACCGAAGTTCGACGAGAAGGTTGATGATATCGATGCTTTTCTGGAAAGGTTTGAGCGTTTTTCGACAAGTCAAGAGTGGCCGCGTGATACGTGGACGATCAGCCTCAGCGCTATACTCACGGGTAAGGCGCTAGAAGTGTACAGCAGCATGCCGATTGAGACAGCAAGTGATTACGAGACATTAAAGAAAAACATTCTCCGGAGATATCAGATGACGGCAGAGGGATTTCGTTCAAAGTTCCGGGGACTTCGGGCCGAAAAGGACGAATCGGCGAGACAATACGCTGCGCGACAGTGCCGTTTCTTTAACAGGTGGGTCGAAATGGCAGGAATTGCAAAGACGTTTGAAGGACTTCGCGACCTGTTGTTACAAGAGCAGTTCATCGGTATGTGTTTTCCAGAACTGGGTCTGTTTCTACGCGAACGTGCACCGGATTCGATTGATGGTACAGTACAGTTGGCGGAACAGTTCCTGGAGGCACATGGCGGCAACATCAACCAAGGGAGGCCAAAGCCATCGCAGAATCGCACGCCACAGCAACGTAGTGCTGGTGGCCCCCGAGCGCCAAACCAGGCGCCGTCTTCTGTCGTGTGTTACAATTGCGGTAAACATGGGCATTTCGCCAGAGACTGTTTGAAGAAAGAAGGTGCCGGCCACGTTTCTGCTCAGCGACAGCAAGGTGCAAGGATGACGCGGATAGACCGTGGTCGAGGTGCAACTACCACGAAGAACTTCAAGACAGGTGCAGCTGCAGTGAAAGCGATTGTTGACAGCAATGTGAGAGACGGGCAACTCTTCCTTGCGACTGGCGACGTCATTCCTTACACTGGGGCCATATGCGACCGGATCGAGACCGTCAAGCGCCTACCGTTGTTCAGAGGCTCGGTTTCAGGACAGAGGGTTGTGGCGTTGAGAGATACCGGTTGTGATAGCGCCGTTGTGAAAGCAGTTCTTGTGAAAGAAGAAGAGATGACTGGTGAGAAGAGTGGATGTGTACTCATGGATGGCACTCTTCGTACTTTTCCTATGGCTCGTGTTAGCGTCGAGACACCAGTCTACACAGGAATTCTAGATGTGATGGTGGTGAAGGATCCACCCTACGATTTGATAATAGGGAACGTCGGTAGTACTGGTGTGGCAACACCGATGCCGACAGTTGAGCCCCACAACAATTTCTGCAATGAGCAAGAAGGGAGCATAATGTGCAATGCTCCCCGTGATGATGGAGTCGTCACAAAATTACCCGGAGAGCCTGACAGCAACGCCGTGGACTCATGTGTGGAATGTTAAGAACGCAACGTGTCAGGTGAGGTAGCTCACGAAGAAGCAATCAAAGTAGCGGCCGTAACTACACGAGCAGAGGCTGTGAGGGAGAAGAAAGGGAAGTCACCACTCATAACGCCAGATTTGTCTGTGGACAGCACCAATCGAGATGACATCATCCGGATGCAGGAAGAAGACGAGTCCTTGAACAAACTGTATCAATATGCCAAGGATAAGACATTGTTCAAGGCGCGCAAGAGAGGAAGCTTCTGCTATGTGGTGAAGAACGGAATGCTTTTTCGTTACTTTTATGAGCTGCGGAACGGGCAAAGAAGTCAAACGAAAACAGATCGTCGTGCCGAAGCCACTTCGAAGTCATATTATGTCAGTAGCGCACGAATCGATCGTAGGTGGACATCTTGGCACAAAGAAGACTGCTGATCGAATCGCACCGAATTTTCATTGGCCCGGAATCAATGGTGATGTGAAACGCTTCTGCCAATCTTGTGATGTCTGCCAGCGGACCATCCCGAAGGGCAAAGTGCGCAAGGTACCATTGGGAGAGATGCCCTTGATCGAAACGCCTTTCACAAGGGTAGCTGTCGATATAGTAGGCCGATCGCGCCTGTTTCGGAAAGCGGAAACCGGTACATACTGACTGTTGTAGATTATGCGACGAGATACCCGGAAGCCATTCCATTGAAACGGATAGAGACTGTGTACGTAGCCGAGGCATTACTTGAAGTGTTCAGTAGAGTAGGCTTCCCGAAGGAGATACTGAGTGATCGAGGCACCCAGTTCACATCGGAGTTGATGGCGGAGTTGGCACGACTCATCTCAATGCGACAGCTTTTCACAACGCCATACCACCCAAAATGCAATGGCCTTTGTGAACGTATCAACGGGGTGTTGAAGGCTATGCTTACGAGGATGTGCACAGAGCGACCGAAAGACTGGGATAGGTATCTGCCAGCAGTCCTGTTTGCATATAGGGAGGTGCCACAGGCGAGTACGGGGTTTTCGCCGTTTGAGTTGTTGTACGGCCGGGCCGTACGTGGTCCATTGGATGTTCTCAGGGAGATATGGACGAAGGAAGATACGTCAGCAGAAATGAGGAATACTTATACGTACATCGCAGACCTCCGAAATCGTCTTGAGGACACATGTCAAATTGCACGCGAGAGTTTACTTGAGGCCCAGGGCAAGTACAAGCATCACTATGATCGAAAGACGAAAGAACGGCGATTTGAAGAGGGGCAAAGAGTTTATCTTTTGCTGCCAACTGCGCACAACAAGCTTCTGTTGCAATGGAAGGGCCCATACAAGGTTACAAAGGTTCTGAACCGCATGGACTATGAGCTAGACGTTAATGGGAAGAAGAAGATTTATCACGCTAATCTTCTGAAGAGGTGCGTGGAACGATTAGAGAAGGCCGGAGAAGATGTCGAACAGACAGGAGAGGAATCAGACATAGAAGATGCAAACGTAGCGGCATTTGCACGCATCGCTGTTATGGAGGAGATGGAAAACGATGAAATTGAGTTTGGATCAGTCGTTGAGAATCTTCCACAAACACAGCAGACCGAAACGATTGATGACATCCACATCAACCCGGATCTTCACGGGGATCAAAAGAAACAGTTGCGAGAATTACTGACAGAATTCCAGTCGATCTTCACAGATGTACCAGGGGAGACGACACTCGGAGAGCATAAGATCGAATTGACAACCCCACAACCCGTGCGCGTTAAGCCGTACCCAATGCCATATGCCAAGCAGCAGGACATAGAGAACGAAGTAAAGAAGATGCTGGATGCAGGAGTGATTGAAGAAACAGTTTCGGAATACAACTCACCGGTGGTGCTCGTAAAAAAGAAAGATGGAACGATACGATTTTGTGTAGACTACAGACGATTGAATAGCGTGACGAAGTTTGACAATCAGCCGATGGGAAATTATGAAGATATCATGGCTAAAGTGGGCAATGACAAGGTGTTTTCAAAGCTTGACTTTACCAAAGGGTACTGGCAAATACCGATGGAAGATGAATCTAAGAAGTATACAGCGTTTTCAACAACGACGGGGACTTATCAATTTCGACGCAATCCTTTTGGGTTGATGAACTCGGGAGCTGCTTTTAACCGGGTGATGAAGCGGTTACTCGACGGAATGACGAAAGTGCATAACTATGTAGATGATCTCCTGCCCCACACAAGAAATTGGGAGGGTCACCTAGACGTGTTGCGGGAGTTGTTCATACGCATCCAAAAGGCGAACCTGACCGTGCGACCCTCCAAGACATTCATAGGGTACAAAGACGTCGGTTTCACCGGACATGTGATTGGAGGTGGTACGTTGCGCATGGAAGATGAAAAAGTGCAACAGATACAGAATGCGACACAACCCAAGACAAAGAAACAAGTACGCTCATTTTTGGGACTTGCTGGGTTTTACAGGAAGTTTATCCCAAACTACGCTGCGCTGACTGCACCGTTGACAGACCTGACAAAGAAAGGCTGCCCCAACGTGGTTGAATGGAAAGAACCTCAACAACATGCGTTCGAGAAGTTAAAGGAACTCCTTACCAGTTCTCCAATTTTGAGGCTAACGGATTTACAGAAGCCGTACATTCTCCGCACAGATGCTTCGGATACGGGAATAGGGGCGGTGCTACTTCAAGAGTTCGAAGATGGTGTTTTTCAAGTCGCTTACGCCAGCCGCAAGCTGTTGGATCGGGAGAAACGATATTCCGTAATAGAACGTGAGTGCTTGGCGATAGTATTTGGAGTCACTCGATTCTCCAAGTATCTTTACGGGACACATTTCACGCTTGAGACGGACCATGCACCACTTGCTTACTTACGGAAGGGCAAAGTTGAAAGCGGGCGATTGATGCGCTGGTCTCTATTTTTGCAAAACTATGCCTTTGACGTGAAAATAGTCAAGGGAAGCGACAACTTTGGTGCGGACTATATGAGCAGGATAGAATAGACTATAAATCATTGAGTAACAGTGGTAGAAGTTTTACCGGTTACATTGTCGTATAAGCATCAATATGTTGATTTAACGTCCCACTCATATTCTTTAATATGATGGAAACACTTGAGGTGTTTTCTTGAAAGGGGGGCTGTTGTCAGAATATGAGTTAAGGGTTTTTAGAAAGGGTCAGAATATAAGTGTCGGAATATAGGTTGAGGTGTGCGAGTCCAGTGACTTTGAGTCTCGGTCGGTTGATTAAGTTTGATTTGTGAGAGTTCCGTAAACCCGAGATCTTGTCGGGCGGGTATGCATGGGATGATGTTCTACTTTTGTAATAAAGACCGATAGGACAGTGACGATCAGTTTAGGATTTGGGGGGATCTTGATCCAGTGAACACGATGGAGCTAGTTTTAAGTTTGTTTGATGTCGTTTAGTTTTTTGGTCATCTAAAAATTTACTTATTTATCAAGTATACCGGTTATCTCCACGAGTCGATATCGAAATTTCAAGTTTCACATAGCGTTGTGTAGAACGCGCCAAGATTGTGCACCTGGCAGTATTTTTGTGTTTAAAAATTTTCATATTGTTGGATTTTATGACGAGTGAAATTTTTGTGCTACCTAGCACAAACTTTGCGTGTAATTTTCAAGTATTTATAAATGCCAGAGATTATAACCGACAAAACCTTTTTGTAGACGAGTTTGGGGTCTTCCCAAAAACATCACTTTTTGGCCCATATGTCACTTATAACATATGTTTTTGGGCAGCTATTTTCTTATCGGTTCTAAGTTTAGGCGGGAAGTTCTTCGATTGGTTACATATTTAATGAGCAGCGGCTGTATCGCCAGCGCGTCAGCTGCACCAGCAGCAGTCAGTATTCTCGTGGCCTGGGAGCCGGACGCTCGGTGCGAGAATTTCGCGTTATTTCACGTTATTTGTGCGTTATTGCAAGGCAAAAGGGAAGAATCGGAAGGATAAATATTAGAATTGATATTAAAGTTATACATTTAAGATAAATCATTCGTTAGCAAGGATATTTGTATTGTTCAGTTTGATTTAGTGGAATTACGCATAATAAACGCTAATCAAGGTATGACTCTTTATTGACTTGAGATAAACTTGCGAAGTAAATCGAGAACAGACAGTAAACTGTAAAATACAACCTTCGAGTGATACTTAGGTCCGACTTTTGAAGATATTAAGGCCTTTAAGCACGGTACACCTAGTGACAGACTCAAATCAGTGTTAGTCGCACCTGTGACAGCAAGCCATAGGCACCTCAAGCAGTGGATCAGCACGTACACTCACAATACCGTGACACTCTTTTTCCAAAGTATTTAGTCTGACATACCTAAACTACAGGTGTCGCCGACCCCATTCGAATACGTACCTGATAGATTCATAATCAGCCTTTCTGATATGGAAAAAGACTTCTAAAAATCAATATACCCGTAAATCACAGGGTCCTCATGGGTTAGATACTCCGTTTCCCCAATTATAAAAAACCTGGCGATAATTGATGATTTTAAATTTTTCCAGATTTGACCAGATTTTGCCGCCGGCAAGGCAAAATCTAGATTTGGCTGCTTTTTTGCCAACCCTGTATAGGGAGTTGCTCGCCGTTTTTCTCACGATTAAATTATTCGTGCATGAGTCAGCCAACAAATGTATTCAGGTGTTGTCAGGCAATATAACGACCTTCGCTCAGTTAAACCACTTGGGTGGGAGCATAGGCGAGCTAAATAGTTTAACGAGAGCCGTATTCCGTTTAGCACACTCTCATAATATCGAAATTCAGGCGAAACATTTGGCCGGCAAAATAAATACTCAAGCCGACAGGCTTTCGCGAGTTGCAGAAAACAGCACACAAAAACAAAAATTGAACCAACGAATTTTCAAAATTGCGAACAAATTATACCGGAAACATACCATAGATCGATTCGCGAATATTACAAATTTTCAGTGCAGAACTTACAACAGCTTACACTGGGATCCGTTTACAAGCGGTGTAGATGCTTTGGCACAAACAAACTGGGCGTCTCACAACAACTTTGTAAATCCCCCGAGTATTGAAAAGTCAAAAGGCCACCGCCACACTAGTAGCTCCTCTGTGGCCGGCACAACCGTGGACAAATACTCTTCTTCAGTTGTCAACAGCACCACCATTGGCTTTACCCGACTCCCGATTAATAAATTGGTGCATGAGGAAGAACCCAGAGCCCAGGAAAAACAAAAAGGGGCAGTTTTTTCTTTGGAGAGTGAGTGCGCAAATACGCTAAAAAAGCAGAGCCGGTCAGTCGATTCGTCAAACATCATTAAAAATTGTTTAGCACCATCAACTCTCAGTTTGTATAATCGGTAAATAAATCGTCTCCGGGATTTCTGCACTTTGCATAACGAACATTTCCCTCCAAGTAAGTCAGGCGTCATACAGTGTACAGTCGCTGCCGTTTCGAGTAGGCCGAATGCCATACTTACGAGCACTCTATCTGCCTTTAATTATCTGTACCAAGTGGTAGATATACTAAATACTTGTGACAGCCATGTTTGGCAACAGCACAGAGCTCTCGTTACGGCAGGTACCAAAGCTCCTCGCGCCCGAGTGATTATACTTCCTAAAGAGCCGTTCATGGAGCTATTTTCCGGTTAGCCGGATAACGAAGAATTGTCCATTTCTAGATTACGACTTAAAACCATAACTCTCCTGGCGTTTACATTAATGCTACGACCTTCGGATATCGCACCCAATCCGTTATGTTCAACCCTGCTTCCGGCCTTGAGCAGAAATTTTTGTTTTCCAGGTAAAATTTCAAGAAAACGATGATCTACAAATCCTATTTTTCGGAATAAAAAACGACACTCATAGAGACGGGTTTTCGGTGACTGTTCCCCCATCATATGTGCAAAAGATCGACCAGGGCAGGTAAAAATTTCGAAATTTTTAAAAATTTCATGAAATTTGAAATTTTTGAAATATTTCAGAAATATTGAAATTTTTTAAATATTTCAATGCACATTAGAAAAAATACACAGTTCCAGGCTATGTGTAATATCTGCTCGTTTAATTTAACAAATACCACCGTCAAAAATGTATAGAGAGATAAAATGACAGAATCGAATACCGGCTGAACGCACAAATCGGTTGATTGCATAAAATTATGTATTTCTAACGGGATAATTGAGTACCGCTTTATCGAAAACCGGATAAAGGCAAAGCTTTTTCTCGTTTAAATGGGGAAACACCGCTTCATTGCAGAATTAACGGTGACTATTCAAACAGTGCTTAACTTGAAGCAAACTCGGGCGTGAGTTGCTTCCTCTTTGTTTAGCTAACATATTGTCTGCTATATTGTGTACATATCCGACCTCTTTCCCCTTTGCCGTTAACAGTGCGCCCCCTTTCAGCAGTTACTATAAACTCCCCTGCCTCTCTCCCCACCCCTTAGAAACACCCGCTCAGATACCCGGAGTAGATGTGTCAACGGTGCTATAGGCCAGCAACTGCTAGCTTTGCTACTCAAAGTTATAGACCACGCAGGATTTCTGTGGCTGCATTGTTTACTGATAGAGTTATGCTAACGCAGTGTATTAACTGACAACTAAAGATGAATGTCCGTGGATAGGTATCCGTCAGTATTTAGTATTCTTGATGTCCAACTTATTTCTTATTTAAAAATTTCAAAACATGTGAAATTTTTGAAATTTTTACAGTGAAATATTTCATGAAATATTTCAAGAAATATTTCATTCGAAATATTTCATACCAGCCCTGAGATCGACCCCGTGTCTGCATTGCGTACATATATACGTCTCACAAATCACATACGCCCATGTGATTCCAAGCCAGTGTTTCTGTCTGTGAAAAAGCCCCATAAGACTATCACAGCGAATACTGTGTCGACCATTCTAAAGTACGTCATCTATCTGGCACGATCAGACATTAGTTTATACTCTGCAAAGTGTTTCAGACCGTCAGCGGCAATTCAGGCAGTCGAATCAGGGCTAGATCCAGATAAGGCCAGACGCATTGGCCGTTGGAAGACCCCATCTGTGTTTTTCAAGCATTATGTATACGATAAGACTCCTAACTCGTACACAGACTCGATGCTGTGTTCGGCGAAGAACTAATGACTCTAAATTTAGCTACACATGTAAGTGAAAAATTTGCTTTAACGTACACTTCCCTAAATGGGAGTTACACAAATTTGAAAACTTACCTCCCGGATGTTTTTACTTTGTGTAGCGCTAAGTTTTAAAGGTTTTTGGCGAGAAAGGAACGTCTCAGCGTGTTACGGAGATTGCCCTCACTGATCTATTGTATACAGTGGAGCAGTTATAAGGATATCTTTAACTGAACGTGATACTCACTGTTGAGCCCTGTTCAGTATATCTACAGATACAGATATACCGCTAGGATACGCCTACAGAGTGCTCACTTCATAAGACCCGCTACAGAAGGAGTGTTAGACAGAGCTATAGCTGCACATGTAAGTCAAAAATTTGCTTTAACGTACATTTCCCTAAAAACAGCTTTATACCTTATTTTATCTCTTATATAAACTCTAGTCATATTTTACTACATTCCTGAGCACTGCTTGGCTTTTAGTTGCCTTTGCGTCGGTCTTTACTTCGTGTTGTACTTCTTTTACTTTTATCTTATATCTTTAGCAACAGGATAGTTAATAGTTGGAATAAGTGACAAAAATAAGACAATAACCACCAAAAATATCACACAATTCAAAGCACGACTTGAGCAAGGTGCCGAATGGTGGAACATTGAGAAGAACACGGCAGGTAGTATCTCTTAGCATTATGTAACAAACATTTAAACTTTGTTCTCAGACAACGCGTTTAGGCCGACGAAAACGGTTTTTATGCTAAAAGTGATTTTCCAAGATCTCAGCGGATCTCTTTTATTTTATTACATGAGTTGCTTCACAGCTTATTACACAGTTGGCTTGAAATAAGACACCGCACAGATTGCTTCTTCATCACTAAATATTTAAATATTGTCACTTGTATTTACTAAACATAATTGACACAATTGATACAAGTTTTGGATCGACTTGGTCGAGTATAGTTCTGAGGTGTGTTGCCGTTTACAACAACAAGGCCATGTTTTGAAAAGTATATTAATCGCTGAAACCTGTGAAAAGAGCTGTTGCGGTACTGGGCGATAATAGAAAATTTCCGTTCAATAGACCCTAGTAAACATGCCACGCAAAATATAATACTTATGCCTTTGACAACCGTTCAAAGGTTTTATATTTCAATGTCCATAATACTTCACGTTACCTAAATTGCGTTAATTTTCTGCAACTTATCAGCTGTTGACAGCTCGTGTAAATAATTCATGTAAATATACGGCAAATATCTCTGGGTTCGTTCTTGTCTAAAGAGCCAACCTCTACCGCAGTTCGGTCTTTTATGTATGACAGCTTTTTGCCCTGCAATCCCACCGGAGATTCCGCGAAAATAGTACTCGTGAAGAGGGGCATTAAACTATTCATCCGCTATGGGTTTATCAAAACAGATAGATGTCTCAGAACATCTCTATTTATAACAACGTCTCTAGGTAAAATAAATATTTATCGTATGGTTCCGCGAGTATTATTAGAAGAGAAGAGGTAATGTACGTAAGAAATAACAATAATTCATTCATGTACAATATGCGCTGCAGTTTTGTTGACATACTGGACAGCGTATCTCAGCAGAATTGTCAAGTAGCAATGAGAATCTGCATAATCTGCCGACCTCGAAAATCATGTATCTCTTGGTTTAGCTACCATCTCGAAATTTTTCTTAAAAGATTCGAAAAGGCTCTACATTTATGTACTAATTTTAACATTGATTTATAAACTTTCTGAGGAATTAACAAAGGTGTGGATCATATTTACTTCAAGCACAGAGCAAGATAGGCCAGAATGTTTCAGATTTTAGCTGAAATATTACGCTTCGGAATTCGCAAGATAACTTCTGTACAAAAGGATGATAATAACTTAGTTTGGAAATAATTTTGACAGTTAGGGCAAGAAATATGTTTTACGTGGCTCACAATCACCATACTTTAGAACATCGAAACATTTCATATTTCGCTTTTAACTGTAGTTCTGGATGAAAGTAGTTATAAAACGAGAGAACCACTGCATAGCAACCGAAAACCGACGAGAGAACCACTGCATAGCAACCAAAAATCGACGAGAGAACCACTGCACTTTTTTGGAGTGCGGTGGTTTATATATGGGTGAGGAAAAGGAGCGAAAAAGGACCAATGAGAATGCAGTGTTAAAGGTTGATTTCTATTGGCTAGAGGATGTGAAAATTTCGCTCCCTTTGCTGTGGCATATAAAAGGGAGTGTGCGCGAAGAAAGAGTGAGTTTGGCAAGCATGTCCTCGCTCCCTTGGTTTAAGGTTTTGTTAGAGTATTGTTAGAGTATTGTTAGAGTATTGTGTGACGAGAGAAGGGAAAACGTTATTTGATGGGAGTTTGAATGAAGGTTTTGTACAGTGAGTTGATGACGAAAGAAAACGTCATTTGATGCAGTTGGAAGGATTGCGAGTGAAAGAAAGGTGTTTCCGGTGAAACGTTGTATGGGGATGGTAGGGAGGGGGGCCAGCTTGTGAGGGTGTGCCGTGAGCGTCTCGAGTGAAACGGTGTGTGGCGTGCCGAGACGGGGTTGGGGAGAGAGAGGGGGGAGTATAAGAGTTTTTTTTTGAAAGAAGGCGCGCGCCGAGACGGTGACCGAGACGGTGACAGTATGAGAGGGGGGGGGACCCCTTTGCCTCTAAAGAAGGCGTCGAGACGGGGTGGAGAGAGAGGGTTGTTGAGCTTTTGGTGTTGCCACCGCCGCCGCCGCCACGCCTTGAAAGAAGGTGTGGAGACGGGGTCGAGACGGGGTGGAGAGAGAGGAGGAGAGAGAGGGGAGAGAGCTGTTACCTCCGCCGCCACGCCTTGAAAGAAGGTGTGGAGACGGGGTTGAGAGAGAGAGAGAGGTCCGCCGCCGCCACGCCTTGAAAGAAGGTGTGGAGACGGGGTTGAGAGAGAGAGAGGTCCGCCGCCGCCACGCCTTGAAAGAAAGGCGGGGAGACGGTTTTTTTTTTAAATTTTTTTTTTTTTTTTAAAGCATATCCCACACATTCTCATGCATACACTAACACGATAGGTTTGTTTGCTTATTTTGGAAGAATGGGTGGCCGCTGAAAAGCGGCCGTGAAGGGATATTCAGAGTCGTTTTTCTTCTTTCTTCTTCTTCTTGGTCTTCCTCTTACTGTCAGTTTCTGCTGCCACTGGTGCTACTTGGCCGCTGGTGCTGGCTACGCTACCGCTAATTTCACTGCAGGCACACTTTTTTTTGTGTGCTGCGACCCCAGCCCTGTGCGAGTCGAAAGCTTCACCTCGGACACAGCAATAATAATGTTCATATGCCATGGCTTCTGCACATTGCTGTTCATGCAGGCGTATAGAAGCGCCTGCAGGAATTGAATGATGACAGAAGTCACAGGATTGAACGCCGTTTAAGTTGTCCACGAGGAGCATAAGGCCCTGGAGGCCTGTTTGGTTTGAGGTGGCCTCCAGTTTCGACTGCCCAGGATTGAAGCCGTAGTCAGTGTTGAAAGGTGCCTGCGTTGATGTATTGGAGATGCTAGCGATAGCGGCCGCTAGCTCATTATCAGGAGTTGATGTTGTTGCGACGATGTTGTCCGGTTATTGTTGTGTAGTTGGTGTCGCCAACACCTGAACATCAACTGCCTGCGGATGGGCTACCAGCGAAGTTGCCAGCACGGTTGAGGCAGTTAGCACAGTGGCAGGAGTCACTTTGGTAAGAGGAGCCGTTGTTGCCGTTGTTGGTGCTTCTTGGCAGGGCGGCGATGGGGAGCTCACTGGTGACGGCAGCGGTGAAAACGGCAGCGGCGGCGGTGGGGAGCTCACTGGCAACGGCAGCGGTGAAAACGGCAGCGGCAGCGCTGGGGAGCTCACTGGCAGCGGCAGCGGTGGTGGTGGGGAGCTCACTGGTGGCGGTGGCGGCGGCGGCGGCGGCGGCGGCGGCAGCGAGCTCACTGGCAGCGGCAGCGGCGGCGGCGGATCCCTCTTGTTTAAGCGTTGATGGCTTTCTTCTGCCGCCCTGCCAAACCGGTTGAAATCTTCTCTTGGACGAGTCTGAAAATCCCTCCACTTTTCGTAGACGAACGCCTGATAATCTATATAAACCTCTTCAAAAAGATTTACATCTTTTTCACTAAAATGATAGGTTCTCAGGCGTTCCTCTGAGAAAAATTCTTTTTTATATTGCATTCTGCTTGTATTCGTGTCTGAGTCGCGTTCGAAATGGCAACAGCAGCAGGCAGGCAGAGATGACGAAATGTGTGTATGTGACGAAATGGTGTGGAAGCCAAACGTCAGACCACCCCCCCTAGTACAGTGTACAGCGCACAGCACACAGTATGTCGACGACCCCCCCCCCCCCTAGTACAGAGTACAGCGCACAGCGTGTCGACCCCCCCCCCTACCACGAAAGAAGAGGCAAAAATCATTTCCCAAACAAAAAGAAACTTATGTGAGGGGTTTTAAAAGCATTTTCCACACATTTATCTTGACGAAATGAATGGTTATGTAAACGAAATGTCATTGATGCAGTTGTTAACGTGATTAAAAGATTTGAAATAACGATGGCTTCAGCGGTAGCTTTAGCGGCGGCTTCCGCGCTGAAGTGTAGAAAAAAAACGACCACCCACCCACCCCCCCTCCCTCCCTCCCTCCCAATTTCAGCATAAAAAACTCATATATAAGGGTCTGTTGTCGAGATGTGGCCAAAAATCATGGAAGCGTTGCTGAATACACCTCCTCTTTCTCCAGCTATCAACATGGACGATTTGTTTGGGGAACCGTATACTTTTGATACCTTGCCAGTATTACCAGTGGAAGAGATAGATGCATTCCTGGTGAACATGACAGAGGCTGAAAAAGACTTGGAGGAACTGTTAGGCATTCCATTAGACGGCACAGTACAGCAAATGCTAGATGTTAAGGAAGCGTTAGGCGCTGCTACTGCTCCGTTAGATATACCTCGAGTGCAGCAAGGGATACAGCAAGGAATGGAGCAAGACATGCCAAATCCTGAGGGCCCCGACTACCCGTTCTGGGTTGCACATGCACTTGTCAATGGTCGAAACACACAACTCAGCACAAAGTTAGAAGCTCATTTGAAGCAACTTAAGGAAGAAGTGAGCGACGACGACGACGACGAGTCCAGCGCCAGCGAGCCTGAGGAGGAGGAGCTTGAGGAGGCAGAAGTGTTAAGTGATGATGATGAAGAAGGCAAGCATTTGAAATTGAAATTTGAATCGAGTAAGACCATCCTTGTGACTGAGAAAGATGTGTCGCTGTTGAAAAGAAACTTTCAAGCCGTGCTTCCTCTGATTGATAGCAACATTTTATGGTGTTTATGTGAAGAAGGCTTTTTCAACAAGCACACGTACATGTACCTAATGGAAGAAATGAGCCCTGTCATGATGCTCATGTTCATGCTAGAAGGAACCCAAGAGGATGTTCCGGCGTCAGAGCCAAAGTTCACCGAAGCCATGACTCGGCGTTTCATTCAACTGTTTAGACTCCTTCATGAGGAACAGTTTAAGGCGTTGTGTCTGCCAGAGCCGAAGTGTGTGAATGAGGGTCGCGATTCCAAATGTGCAAAGGTCATGCTGCATGGTTTCAAATACCTTGAAGAACGCATTCAGGTGTATGATATGATGGCCTACCTCTATGAAAAAGGACATTTCACCATGTCAATGCTGTTTCAATGGATACTAGGGCATCGGACCCCAGGAGACTTTTTAGTGATTGTCATGAGACAACAGGTGGTTTACCAACAGCCTTTCTGGATGGTGTCAATGAGATGACTCCGCGATTTTACAAGCATCTCATGAAAACTTACATGTAACTTTCCCTGGTATAAAAGGGGGGGGGGCGGCAGCGCGCGGCGGATCACAAAGTCTGCAATCATTCACCGCAATGTCTTCACCATTTTACAGATGTGAGACTATGGATGATATCTTCAAAGTGAATTATACTAACTATGTATTTTCAAAGCTTCCTGATTTTGAATGGGAATGGATGGAGCAAGTGAAGAATTTACATCTGCATTGGGAAGCTGTTGGAAAGACTATTCCAAGTGATTATTTCATTGACTCGTTTCTACGTGACTGTGAAGATCTACATATACTATCAGCTTATGACATTGATTCAGCATTTATCCATGCGAATACAATTTGGGCAGAGGAGCTCATGTTAGTTGTAGCTGCAAGAATCATTTTACTTTATGATGATGATGTTTCATTGACGACGAATGTATCAGACCTTGTTCGATTCAACCATGGACGAGTGGAAGTGAATTCAAAGCTTTGCAAGAAGTTTGAAAAGCTTAACTCAGCGGATGGTTGGGTATAAAAGGGGTGTGTGTGGACCTCATCAGTACAGTGTAGCAGTCATGGAGAACAAGACAAGCAGCAGTTTTAAAATTAGTGCCAACTTAACCATTACTGTGAAGCATGGACAATATGGACCATTTCTACGCATCAAACGTGGAGAGAGATGGTGTGCTTATTCCCCATCTTTGTGGAAGATTGTGTGTCAGAACGTGAAAAAATGCCGCGACATTGGCTTCAAATTGTACTTAACGGAAACAAAGTGGCTTGAAGTCATTTCATACTTGGACATGCGCTATGTGAGCTTCGTGCGTACATCACGGATGAAGGGAAAGAATAAACACATCACATCAACATGAATGATGGTGAATGGGAGGCACTGCTTCAGGAGATGGATCACATCGACTCCGCCTTATCGGGTGAACCGTGTACGGAATGCCATGGCAAGAAAACGATCATCAAGTTGCAAAAGGATGATCGGATGAAGGTGTCAAAGTTATCCAAGAAAAGACTGGCTGAAGTTCGGTTGGAGAATATGGATGTACAAAATCAACTTGGACTTACCTGTGACTATTGCGGTGCTTGCGGATATATGGAGGATTATTATTGCCACTGCCACAAGTACAATTGCCAGATGTGTGAACCAAGCAACTTCTGCGGCAAGTGTGGAGTACTTAAGGTGTGTGAAGCACAGTAGAAGCCCTCACACACACACGCACAGCAAACAAGATGGATGCATGTTTTAGAAAAGCTTATGTTGACTTGATGATTGCTAAACTGGCTTGCTGCGGCACTCCAGACTATCAGCTTTATCACTTGGACGCTTATTGGGATGTTGTACATCACAGTCTTGATGTGATTGAACTACATTCACGATTTCTTGGAGAATGTGACACAATTGGAGTAGAAGATCCTGACTTTGACTTTGATGCTGCCCTCTATTCTGCTCGCACTGACGTGGAAGTATATTTCACCGTGGTGGATTATTTGAGAGATTGCTGTGGACTACAAGAAGAAGAGGAAACTGAGCAGCCTTATCAGCTTTGTCAGGTAAGCCCCCCTTCTCCCCTTTTTTAACACTCACAATTCTAAAACCAACAGCAGCAGCAGCAACAGCTAACAATGTTTTTCTTTCTAGCAAATTTAATTTTATGTGAGTGGTTTCAACGTGAACAAAGAAAGAAGATGATAGAAGAGGTAGCAGATATATTAAAACATATTGTATTGCAGGAAGAAGACATGTTAGAATAAACCAAAGTCACCATGGAGAATCGTGTACTATTTAGCGGTCACAAGGACGTTCTTTCCAACATGTTTCCAGCACGCCTTGAAAAGTATGGACATACATTCAACTCGAGTGAAGCGTTGTATCAATATGAGAAAGCCGTGTTTCATCACCGTCCGGATACTGCTTCAGCTATTGTGTCATCCAGAAATGGCTATGAAGCAAAACGTATCGCCCAAGTGATAAAGCCATGTCCTTTATGGCATACAGTGAAGAGAAGCAAAATGCAAGAGGTGTTACAAGTCAAATGGAATCAGTGTGCATCGTTTCGTAACAAGTTAAAAGACTGCAAAGACAAGACTTTAGTGGAAGCCACCTATGATCCTTGGTGGGGAGCTGGTGTGAAACATGTGTCATCTCGTGGATATCCTGGTCAGAATATCATGGGAAAGTTGTTAGAACAGTTGTGTGTGACGGGGGATATAAAAGAGACTGTGCCTCCAACATCATCTTACTTGCCGTCGTCGTCGCCGCCGCCGCCGCCGCCGCCGCCGCCGCCGCCCAGCCGCTCGCCAAGCCGCTCACCAGTCCTGCTGTGGAGACGTGTTTTTGTGAACCTATGAACTCCCCCGCATGCTGAACTTGACAAACTTGCGTAAAGAGTGAAGCTCTCAAGAGTATACAGACATGGCAGATATGACACTGAGACAATATATTGTGCAAAAAGCTTATTGTGAAGAAATGTTATCCGCTGTAAAAAAGTTTGCATGGTTAGTATGTCCTGCTTGCCAACATGAAGAGTGTCAAGAACATACTTGTTATTTTGCATGTGTCTATACATATTGGAATGAAGCTAAATATTATATTCATTTAGATAAAGTGTTAGAGAATGCAAATCAGCGTTGTGAGAAATATGGTGTAGATACGATTACACTCGATGAACTCAGTCAGTGGCTAGTATTCATTGAAGACCAATGGTCTCCAGTTATTCACACCATTGTATCTATACTTGATTTGTAAACTTGTGAGTTAAGCGATGTTGGTTGAGTTAAATAAAAAAGCTGTTCTGTTGAGAAGGCGGGTTTTTTTTGGGCCTCATGTCGTGAAAACTGTGTTTAGCCCACGAGACGACCTCGTAAAAACTTCACATATCTACTGCCTCTCCCCCCAGCGCAAATAGATAAAAAACCTAGTGTGTCCCGTAAGCAGCCTCTTTCACTCGAGACGTCAAGCAAGTGCTGCTGCTGCTGCGCTGCTGCTACGCTGCTCGTGTTGTTGCTTTTCATTCGGTGTGACCATGTCGACGAGGAAAGACTACTTGACGAATATATACTTCAAACCTGGACAGCCCGGGGCATTTGCTGGTCCTTACAAACTGTATCACATCTTAAGAAAGCATGATCAACCAGTGACACAGTCGCAAGTGAAGAAATGGCTACAGGATCAAGACGCATTCAATTTACTCCAACCTGTCAAATACAGGTTCAAAAGACAACGTGTGATTACACGGGGCATTGATGACATGTGGGATGTGGATTTGGCTGATATGGGAAACATAGCTCCCTATAATGATGGCACACGCTTTTTACTCATTGTCATTGATGTGTTTTCCAAATATGTGTGTGGGTGCAGCCAATACCTAATAAATCACATACCAGCGTCATACAAGCTTTTCAAAAGATTTTTCAGGACACACGCCGAAGACCACGCACTCTAAGGTCCGATAAAGGAACGGAATTTAAAAACAGATGGGTCAAAGCATTTTTGAAGAAGGAGGGCATTCATGCTTATACCACAAAGAATGAAACCAAAGCCAACTTTGCTGAGAGAGTCATTCGTACTCTAAAGGGGATGATGTATCGGTATTTTCTACATAATCAAACTTACCGTTACGTAGACATCCTTCCAGACTTGGTGTACAATTACAACCATAGGCCTCATGGCTCCCTTCCGAATAAGTATGCTCCAGCCGAGATTCGTAAAGACAACGAATCGAAAGTGTGGAAGTATATGTATGTCGACAAACTAAAATTGAAACCGAAGAAGAAGAAGAAGTATAAATTGAACATTGGCGATCATGTTCGCATTTCCCACATTAAATATGTGTTTCAACGGGATTATCACATCAAATGGACGCAAGAAGTCTTTATAGTCACACATCGGTGTAAGAAGCAAGGAATCCATTTGTATCGTGTGAAAGACTTTTTAGACGAAGATATTGATGGGCATTTCTATGAGGAAGAACTGCAGAAAGTGACCAAAGATATTGAATCTGTCTACAGAATTGAAAAAGTCTTGAAAACACGTAAAAGGCGAGGAGGTGTGAAAGAATTACTTGTCAAGTGGTTAGGTTGGCCAAGCAAGTTTAACAGTTGGGTGAAAGAAACAGACATTCAAAAATGAAGCATCCCTTTACATGCTTGGTCTCTGGGCCTACAGGCAGTGGCAAAACGTCTCTGGTGAAGGAAATTCTTGAACAAAAGTTGATTCACCCCTCTCCGAAAAGCATTTTATGGCTCTATGCAGCAGATCAGCCTTTGTACAAGGGAATGAAAGGCGTGACATTTTACCAAGGCATTCCAGATGACATTGAAGAGCGCTTTAACCCTAAAAAACCAAACCTACTCATCATTGATGACTTAATGACCAAATGCCATAGCGATGAGCGTATGACACGTCTTTTTAGTGTTGGTAGCAGTCATCAAAATCTAAGTATCATCTTTATTGTGCATAATTTATTCCATCATGGGAAAGAGATGCGAAATATTAGTTTGAATACCCATTATATCATTCTGTTTAAAAATCCGAGAGACAGTCAGCAAGTCAGTACATTGGCGCGGCAAATGTATCCTGGAAGATCTCAATTTCTCATAGAAGCCTATCAAGATGCTACAAGCAAACCCCATGGTTATTTGTTCATTGACTTGAAGCCGAAGACGAATGATCAACTGCGTATTCGTACAGGCATTTTACCAAAAGATACCCATTATATATATATTGATAAAGCAGTGTACGACCAAGAACCAAGTCATTTAACCATTCGCAGTCAAGATGTCTAAACGCATTCGAACGAACCAGCCTTTCCTTCATTTGCTTGCACGCAGTGGGCCTTGCTACAGCAAGCTACGAAGGAGGAATTAACGAGCTTGTTTGAAATTTGTTTGAATATATTGCGAGGACATTTACCCTTAAGCTCAAAACGGTATAGGGTATTCAAGCGTGAGCGTCATACCCTACGTACTCTGGCAGACAAGAAGATATCCCTTCGACGAAAAAAGAAGTTGGTGAATCAGAAAGGAGGATTCATTGGAGTTATTGCTAGATTTGCATTGCCCTTGTTAGCCAAGCTGCTGTTAAAATGAAGCATGCTATGAAAATGGTTCTCATTCCTGAACATGAAAACAAATTGTTATTAGAAAAGAAGGGAAAACATGGTGGCGACATCAAAGCAAAAGTCAAGACACTTTTACGTGGGAAACGAACGCGTCAAAAGGCCATGGAAATGTCTCAACTCCTTGGCCGCCATCTACGAACAAGTCAGTCCCAACAACAGCGTCAAAAACCCTCACCACCACCACTAGAAAAGCTAGTGTTAAGTCATTTTCAACCGATCTATCATGGAAAAGTAATACAATTTTTAGCAGACCTGAAGAAACATGGTACGAAATGGACAGAGAAGAATGAACTTGTGTTGAAAACGGGCGATGTCATTACAAATTCTAACATGGTTGATTTGATGAAAGAAGCATTGGTAGCGACAAGAAGAAAGGAACGCACCATACCACCCCATGGCTGGCATCCGTTTATCCAGGAAATTGTCGATGCTAATATTCCAAAAACGACGTTTAGTAAAAAGACCACTCGTGAAGACATTGTAACAGAAATGAACCAGCGTCAGCAAAGACAGTTTCCTAAAGGATGGGAAAATTTTTAACATGGTTGAAAGAGCTATGGTGTTGTTGTGGTGGTCAGGAAGAGAAACCGACTATTCCTGTGAAGATCCGATGCACAAGTGCGTGTTGTGAAGGAGAAGTCCATCAGCATGATGATGTTGATGATGTAAAAGAGGATGAGACTTTGCATACTTGGTCGAATGGCGCGCGCTATCCTGAGGTATATAGGCAACGACGACGACGCACCCATACCATTTGAGGGGTTCCCCACCATGGAGTCGACAAGCTTTTACATTACTTTGCCTAGCAATGCGAGTATGAACTATTATCCCAACAACAAGGCTTCGAATTATCAAATTCGTATGCCTCGAACCATCTACCTGAATGGAAGATATGAAGTGGCTTTAGCTGAAATTCAATATCCACATACATGGTCAACCATGAGACATAGAATGGACTATTCTATTCAGTATCGACGAATAGATACATTGGGCACTATCGATATTCCTCATGGGTACTACAGAACCATACAAGAACTATGTCAGGCAGTGAATGAAGAAGTGGCTAACTCCGAGGACTTTGAAGAAGAAGCTATTCGGCTAAAGTATGATAGAATTAGACGACGTGTGTTTCTATTTCTCAATGAGAGCTTTGAAGTGTCCTTCTCCACTGGATTAGCTGAGATTTTAGGATTTATCCCAGATCACTGATATACTGAAACATGTAGAGCTGACCATAAAGCCGATGTGAAACAGGGGTTTTATACACTTTATGTGTATTGTAGTATTTGTGAACCACAAGTTGTTGGGGATTATTATGTGCCTTTGCTACGTTCTGTTGGGATACAAGGCCATGATGGTGAGATTATCATGAAAACGTACAACGAACCGCACTATGTCCCTGTAAACACATCCAAATTTGACGTGATAGAGATGAATATAAAGGATGAAGCAGGCCATACTGTTCCATTTCAAACTGGAAAAGTGATCTGTAAACTTCATTTTCGACCAAAAGCATTATGAAAGCTTACACACACGATCCGTCTGCATATCGCAACCATTTTCTTCGTCAAGTGGGTGGAGAATTACCAGGATTCAAAGGAGCGCGAATACAGTATGGAGATGGTATTGGTTCAATACTGGGATCATTGGCTCGTAGAGCTATTCCACTACTTAAGGCTGGGGCTAAGATCGTTGCGCCACATCTTAAGAAGGCTGCAAAGAATATTGCGAAAGATGTTACGGGTCGAGTAGCACAGCGTGTGTTTGGCGGTGGTGATGTGCTTAAAAAGAGAGTGCAACCGACGAAACGTGCCAGAAGACGAAAAACAGCTAGACGGATAACATCAAAAAAGCATAAAAGAGATATTTTTTGAAAAAATCATGTCTCTCATTCACAATCATTCGTGCGAATGCAGTCTTTCTCCATTGGAATGGTTTCACGTACCGCCGACGCAAACTGCTGTAGAGAAAAGTTATAATGTCGACTATCAACCACTGACTACCATTAGAGAGGGTGCTCCCATAGAATTCTACATTCCTGCGAGTACAGAAGAATATCTGGATTTAAAGAACAGCAAACTTCATATTGTATGCCGCATTGTAAAGGCTGATGGAACAGCGTGTGGCCCAGAGGACAAGGTCTCTTGCATCAATGATGTGTTTAATGGGTTATGGTCTAATATTGAATTGTTTCTGAATGATCGGTTGGTTTCGCATAGTAACAACACCCATGGCTATACCAGCATTATCTCTCATCTCATCCATGATTCGGAAGAAAGTCTCCATTCTGAGCGCTCTATGCGGCTCATGTACAAGGATACTGCTGGGTCGATGAATAGTTATGAGGTGAAAAGACCTAATCATGAACACTATGTATCCGGGTTTCATGTCAATGCCGACGGTGGTGATCTAGCTGAGCAAGGAAACAATGGTTTGCATCATCGTTATTTGCATACGCGTCTCAGCCGTGAGTTTATGCTCGCAGGTGGTTTGAGGATAGATTTGTTTGAGCAGGATCGCTATCTTCCGAATGGCATCAGTTTGAAGTTGCGTCTCCATAGACAGAAAGATGATTATGTATTGATGGCTGCAGATAATACCTATAAGGTAGAAGTGA
Organism: Protula sp. h YS-2021; assembly: GCA_949752745.1. Classification (NCBI taxonomy): domain Eukaryota; kingdom Metazoa; phylum Annelida; class Polychaeta; order Sabellida; family Serpulidae; genus Protula; species Protula sp. h YS-2021. The sequence goes on along the minus strand of OX457024.1, from coordinate 17,061,382 downwards.
AAGAGGCATTTTTAACCATTCGCAAAGTGAGGGTGAGTCCAGGGATTCAGTTAGGGCATACAGACGCATTGCTGAAAAGTCCTGCCAAGCTCATCATCACTAGAAAAGAATGTCAAGTCTTGGCCATTCCGGCAGGATTTCGGTCTTTTGTGAAAGACAACATCTTTTTGGGTCAATTGCCAAATCGCATTGTCATTGGTCTGGTTCATAATGAAGCCTTTGGTGGGTCAGTATCGAGGAATCCATATGATTTCAAACATTTTGATCTGAACTATATACAACTGTACACGGATGGTGAACCAGTCCTATCCAAACCGCTCAAGCTTGACATTCCACAGGACAAGTACCTAGACGCTTTTGAAACGCTTTACAAATCGTTTGATCGATTGAATGGTGAGAAAAGTTCCATTATAAAAAGGGAAGATTGGCCTAGAGGGTATTCTTTATTTTCGTTTGACTTAACACCGGATTATGATGGAGCTGATCATTTTCCCCTGATCAAGCATGGGAATTTGCGGCTAGAAATGAACTTTGCTAGGGCTTTGCAACCTACCATCAATGTCATCGTCTATGCTGAATTTGACAACATTATTGAGATCAGTGCCAATCGTAGCATCCAATTCGACTACCAGTCAAGGACTCGAAGCAGATCGAAGCTATCCTGAGCCATGATGCCGCGGCCAAAGACTTGTTTCAAGGTGTGTTTGCCATGGACCAGTTACCACCGTCTTTACAACGCGGTGCCTATGTCATCAACACCGACGATCATGATGAACCAGGAGAGCATTGGGTGGCAGTGTATTATGACAAAGACCCTGTGGAATACTTTGACTCTTATGGACTGTTACCTCTCGATGAGCGTTTATAAACATTTTTAAGAAATTACTATATGTATAATTCCATCTCATTACAAACGCCGATATCATCGGCATGTGGTTTTTATTGTGTATATTATATATGGCATAGAGCTCGAGGTCAGAGTATGTTTGAGATTGTGAATATATTAAAAAGAAAGGATGGGGATTTTATTGTAAAGGATTTTGTCTATAAACATTATAAACCATTGTTTTATTAATGGTGTAGTTAAGCTGTTGTTAAGTTGTTGAAGAATTGTTCAAATGTTGGCAAAAAAAACTCTAAGTTTCAAACTGGTCTTGTTTATTGGTATTTTCCAAACTTCCCCTCTTATCTACCAACTACTTTTTTACAAGTTCTCTCTCAATACATTGATCAATGCATGCCATTTATTGCAATTTAAATTAATATAGGTATCATAGACATTACACCCACGTTTGTAAATGCAATGAAAGCTCACATAACACACATCACCAAACTTTATCACTTTAACAGTTTCATGTTCAGACAGTTTCAGTTCATATCCTTCTTCTATGTCCACCAGCCGCATCAGCCGCATCAGCCGCATAGGCTGTGTCACCTCAATGGATTTGGTACCCCGCTTGAGTTGTATTCCATCCTCTTTGAATTCAAGCAGAAGATTCTTCCCAATCCAATGCGTGTAACAGCGCGTTCCATTCCACTGTGATGAGGGTGATGATGTCGCAGTCTTCTGTAAGCTCGTCATATTGGCGAAATTGTACAAACACGTCTAGACCGTTCTCAGTCACACGCACATCTAATTCATTTGAGACTGCTAGGAAAAAAGCCGGGTATTCTCAACTCGTCCAGGTGATCCTTCAACACGGATTGGTCATCAAGCGATAGGACGAGATACTGTCCAAAATGCCGTAGCACAATGTCATCACATAAGTTTCTCAGATAGGAGAACCCATATGTCATGGGTTCATAATCCATCAAATAGTCGTCTTCCATCTCGTCCATGTATTTATACTCGGATGATGTCGAACAGTGGATGCTGTATAGCTTCGAGGAATCGTAAGGCTGCGCGCCAGTTCTTGATATCAAAGAAGATCAACTGTGCATAGGGTGTATCTGGCACAACTCCCTTATAATCCTTTGAATAATCCTGTAAAAGATTTCTACAGAATGTCACACGTATGTTAGAATCATATTCAGCCACCGTCACTTCCAGTTTATTTTCAAGTCTGCGTTTAAACCCAGCTTCAAGCGGTATGTTTTTAAAGTCTTTCCACACTTCAGGTTTAAACCGATAAGCAGAAATTCTCTGAGAACCCATCATCACTTCATTCCTCTCATTGACAGTAAGGTAAACACCATTGTTTAACATGAGTGCATTCATGATTGTTACCTTGGTATGACTTGTCGTCTTGTCTGCGAAGCCTTTTATCCACTTCTTTCACCTGCTTCTTCAGCAATTTCCATTCAGGTATGGTCAGCAAGATACCCTTTTTCGTCGGACGGTTCCTTCCAGTCCCCTCATCTCTCAGGTATTTCCGAATGTTCACCACACCTTCATCGCTTTGTTTCATAATCTTGATATACTTTCCATTGCCTAGAGAAAGCATTCCATCCCACGACTGTGGTGGTGTCGCCGTCGTCTCCACTTTTAATTTCTTGATAGTGGTGGTGGTGGTGGAATTGTTCACGTTCAAGTCTTTCACTGTATCTGCTAGAGTATCCATATCCGTTGGTGCAGATCTCTTCATGTTCACCCTCAACTCACTCACTCTGAAGTTCGGTGAGAGTCATCCCCCCCCTTTTATACTGTTGCTGCCGCTGCTGCCTTGTAATGCCCATGCGCCAAAGTGGAATAGCCATCATTTAACACGTATCGCTTATCATCAAAGGGGGAGAGAGCTACTTTCCTCAACTTCTCCGAGAAAATCTGGTGGTTATGACTTCGAATGGTGTGTCCTGTCACCATCATTTGCGTTTGGTTGAACAAACTGTCTTTATATTGCTGATGTTTCATACGTCTTTGACACGCATGAGTAATCCCTTTGGCTGTACGTTTTTCTTTCCCACCATACATCATACTGTACATTTTCGGCCGAAGTCCGACAAACTCTTCAATGGGGATACCTGCCGTCTCATCTTTCCTTTTCCCAAGCACTTTCTTGTTCACGGTGGAATGCAAGAAATGATCGGGGGGATAGTCACTTGTGTCGAACAAGTCAGCATCTTCCTGCATATCCTTGTAGATATCATCCGTTTCTATGTCATAACATAGACTGTCGGTGTCACTGAACAACAGCTTGGCGTCAGGATACTTGGTCATGATGTAGTTGTAATGAAAGTCAAACATGAGCACTTTGCTGAGGTCTAGAATGGTGAAGCCGACTTGAATGGGCTTATCCAGAAGCAAATCCACTTTGTGTAAATGTACCGCGGTCAAATCGTCATTGAAAATTCTAAATTGGTGGAATAAAGGTTTGGCTACAAGTTTCTTGAACCGCTTTTCCTGGTGAACGAGTTCCACATTGATGCGCTTTCTCACATTTTCCATGGTTTTGCCAAACACAGAGTTGTTCATCAATTTGAAAAAGTCTTTCTCAAACGGGTTCTTAGCCAACTTTCTCTTTTCCGTGTTCAACGAGATGTATTTCGCCAACCATTTGCTCTGTGCAAACATGATAGCACGATGCACCTTCGTGACTTTCAATCCCAGTGACACATATTGCTGTAAATTTCTATAATGAAGTACATAGTTCTTCTTGTCACACAAGTTGGGAATGAGCTTTTCACTGGGTTTATCTTTCATGTTCAACTCTTTCCGTAGCTTCTGACTATGCTCTGATAATTCTCCCACCTTCACACATTTCCGTTCTGGAGCTACTGGGTAGTGATTATGACCATCATGGATTGAATATGGATATTCCAAATCCACCTCTAAAATGTATCCAATCTCATCATCTTCATCCACGTCCATGAAGTCAATGGATTCTGGCTCGTTCACCCACATAAATCCAGTTTCTGCCATACTTTGTGACATGGCCCAGCCGTACAAGTTGTTTGCGTCGAGGTACATCAGGTAATGGGTTGGTTGCATAGGGTCATACTCTGCTACGTAGGGGTTATTTGCTTTCGCATACTTGTGTGTGATGACAGATATTCCTCCACGTAGACCTTGTTCAACCATTTGGTACATGTCAATGTCATTGATCAATTCCAACTTCACCTTTGTCGCTTTTAACATCGCATCCCACGACAGTCCTGGCGCTGTATAGTAGTGGGCAGGATCCAATTCATACGTGTTAAGACACACTTGACAAAAATTTTCAAACACGTCAGCCAACAGTAACACATCCGATTTCAGGTATAAGTCATGGTATTCACCAAATGTAGTGCAGTGGAATGTCTCCCACACCTTCTGTGCATGCACATAATCCTCATCGCTAATGCCTTCTTCACTGAGCAGACTGTAAAACTTGTCCTTGGACGGCAGTTGTGTTTCAGCAAACTTGGATGGCTCATCCACGTAATCGTAGGGGTACACTCCCTTTCTCAACAGTAACTCTTGCTAGTCGCTATCGTGAATGTGAGAGGTCATGTTATAAAAGGTATCTTTCCCTTCTGCCGCCAGGTTGGATACCAACTTCTGTAGAGAAGTACCCATGAACTGATAACTGTCTGTAAATTTCAGATTGCTCATGGTGAATGCAATGCAACGGTGTTGGGAATAACCGTAAGCGTTTCATCTTTGAATTTGCCAATTTTCTCCATGATCAAATGGCTGTCATAGCCTCGCAAATTGTGGAAAAAGACAGGGATGATAAACGAATCTTTAACACCCTGCTGATCCTTTCGAAATCGGAATTGCAAATTGCATTCACTATGTGCAGCTCTGCGATATTTGCCATTGATATGGTCATGATCTCTCACACGATCTGCTCCTAGAGGCTCATGACAAATGTAGCAATCCACAGCAGTCCTGAAATCCTCTTTGTCTTCACGAGTCATGACCATCTCCTTTAGCTGCTGTAAACCATGCACAATACGATCACGCTCATTCACCATGTGGTCTAAAAAGACTTTTACAGCATTGTCTCCTCGATACACGACTGGGGCACGTGTGTCATACTGGCTCACAACCACATAGGCGAAGCTGTTTGGACGATGATGTTGGTACTTGTCTCCTTCTTCATGCTTTTGCGTGAAACATTCAAAGTCTGCATAAATCACAAAAGGTGCTCGCTGTTGTTTGGCTACATTCTTGAACTTGATAAACGGTTCCTTGGGGAATGATAAACGTTGTGCTCCATGCTTGCCACACACTTCGCGATGCTTGTCTAACAGATCTTGTCGCATAAACCCGTGAAGACAGTTGAAACAATAAAATGCACCTCCATTATGCTTTGATCGATAAGCCATCAGTCTGCTGAAATTCTTGATGAGACAGTAATGCCTTGTCCTGTCATTGCTAATCAAAAGTAAGTTGATTTCTCTCACGCTGTTGGCGCTGTTGGCGCTGGTGTTTCGACTCAGTTGTATCGGAACAACGACATCCTCTTCATATCCAAACACGTTGATGGATACATCATTCTCCTTTTCAAACTTTGGAATGGCCGTAATCGGTGTGGGAAATGTCATGCCTTCCACCTTTAATTCGTTCTCAAATGGCTTGTATTGATGCACACGCTCTGGGTTTGCATCTGTTGAAGGGTGAAGGTGAGCCAGTACAGACCATAAGAAACACTTGTTGTCTTTATTCTTAATGTTTAACACACCTCCTGTATTCTTCACTTTCTTCGGCAGTTCCATATAACAGCTTGCTTCCAGAGGTGCTGATGTAGCTGTATGCACTTCAATATACAGGATGTTATCCAACACCCAGCCAGAACCTTGTCGCTCATGTTCATCAAACTTGGTAAACAATTCTTTATAGGCTTCTGGCAAGTCCTGCTCAATATCCGCTGGATTGTAGGCTATATATGTTCGACTGCTGATAAAAGCATTATCCACTTGTTCTACCATCACCCCTTCAGCATTCGCCGTCATTTTCTTGAAGCGTGCATGTACGAAAATGTACCATTTCATTCCATCATTTAACGTTTCTAGTAAATGTGTCTTAATCGGATTCTCTTGTTGCCGCATTTCAAGTAATAAATCCGATCCATCTTCAGGCTCAAACCGTCTTTCCTGCGCGTTTTCACCAAGACTCACTCTTCTCCCTCTCCCTACTTGCACTCTCTTTGGTTCTTTGCATACATGTGTGTCAAACGCATCCATAGATGGAAATATCTTAACACATCCATAGCAGAGGAACGGATCAGGTCTGATAATACTATCTTGCAGCGTCTTTTGTCTCTTCACTTCTATCTGCTGAACAAGCTCTTCACGAGCACGTTTCAACCTTGCTGGTTTCGTAGCCATCCTTGTTGTCGCTGCCGCCGCTGCCATCAACTGTTCTGATGTTCTCCTCTGAATAAGCTCTTTACGAGCACGTTTCAACCTTGCTGGTTTCGTGGCCATCCTTGTTGTTGCTGCCGCCGCTGCCATCAACTGTTCTGATGTTCTCCCCCTCCCTCCCTCCCCTTTTATACGCGGACGGACTACGAAAGAACTGCTTTAGTTACTGTAGTTAAACTACAGCGTGGCAGCGAGAAAAAAAAGAGCTCTTTGAAGTTTAAAAATCATTTTATTTACAACTATTTCATATTCATATATTCATATATGCTTTCATATATACATTCGAAATATGCTATAAAACACTAAAACACTAAAACACTAAAACACTAAAGTTAAAAGTTAAAAGTTAAAACACTAAAGTTAAACACTAATGATTTTCAGTCACCATTTTTTTTTCACGTCAGACTCTCCGCAGGGCTTTACCAGCACGTCGGCTCACCACAATCGCACTGGTAGCGATAAAATTGATTCATGGTGAATGGTCTCTTGGAACATTTAAGCGGGTGCATGTTATAATATCTAAAGTTCTTCAACGCTGCTCCACACCACCAACGATCCAACAACGGTTCTGGTCCTGCCAATAATGCTGTAAAGTTATATGGCAGTAGTCCGCCGCAGGTCTTGCAACAATAATGCCGTGGAGCATCATGCTTTACTGGACAATTATGTGACTGTCCTTCATATTCCAGCAAGCAGAAGCACTTGAAGCACTCGGTTGTTAGCGTGATCATGCCGCGGCCTTTCTTCCACACTCTGAATCTGTACCTCTTCTCCTCCTCCACAGGTGCTACAGTGGAAGGAAAGTGTAAAGTTTCTTCTAAGGCATACTTCATCTCTGCCTCCACCTTTGCTTTCTCTTCATTCAATGGTATGGTAATAATCACTGCCTCATTTGGTTTGAATTGACTCATATCATCTATGGCATCTGACGAGTTCATCTTGTGTGTGTGTTAAATGGCATCTCCTCGACTCACTTATATATAGTGAGTTTTGGGGGAGGGAGGGGGGAGGGGGGTTTAACTCTTCTTTAGTGATAGGGGTGGGTCGTCGATACCCTGTTCTTGGGGTGGGGTGGTCGTCAGCTGTCACTCTCGGGAGGGGAGGGGGGGTGGTACAGCGCTTCATCAACGCTTCAGCGGAAGCTGTTATTTCAAATCCCGTAATCACATCGACAACTGCACAAAATGACGTTTACACTACCATCCATTTCGTCAAGAAAAAATGGAACCTAACATAAGTTTCTTTTTGGGGAAAAAAATGATTTTTTTAACTCTTCTTTGGTTGTAGGGGGGTCTCTGTAATACTCTGTTCTAGGGGAGGGGGGGGGGGGTCGTCATCGACACGCTGTGCGCTGAGCGCTGTGCGCTGAGCGCTGTACTAGGGGGGGTCGTCATCGACACGCTGTGGGCTGAGCGCGCTGTGGGGGGGGGTGGTCTGACGTCGATCGGCTGCAGAGTATATAATGCCCTCCATGCCTCTCCAGCTTTTACCATCATCATCATGGAGCTCTATTTCCATTTGAATTGCGAGAAACGTATCAAGTCAGTTGATCACTGCGAATTTGAGCCACAGCGGCTGCGGGAGACACCGTATAGAAAACACTTTATGCAGATCCTGCCTGACCCGAAGGATATGGGAGTGGTTGACATCCCGGTTATGTTTAACCGCAACATCACCATGGGGAAGAGGATAGAGTGCATTGAAGATGGCAAATACAACCATGCCTACATGAGAACATACATGCTGGGGGAACAGATGCCGACCACTATGGAGGAGGAAGAATACCCGGAATGGGCAGAGTACTTCCTGAAGCGCGATTTTGCAACCTGCCCCGGCTGCGGCGTGTTTATGCTATTTGATAAGAGCATATTTCTAGAGTGTGGTCACACGGCATGCCTGCATTGCACTGTGGTGGCAGCTTTCCTAGAGGCCATTGAAGGCCATTACACCATGCATTGCTTGACCTGCGAATTAACTCAGACTGCTTCCTTTTTGGCTCTCAGCAGATGACACAATGCGGCAGGCATGCTCGTGATATCATCACGTTTAAGTAAAATAGCATAAACACAACTAAGACAATGAGGAGTACATCTCCTGGCCGCTCCAAAGCGGCCGCCAACTATTAAGAAATAAGCAAAACGTGTTGGTGTGGGATATGCATGAGATTGTGTGGGATATGCTTTAAAAAAAAAAAACTTTAAAAAAAAAAAAACTTTAAAAAAAAAAAAAACTTAAAAAAAAACCGTCTCCCCGCCTTTCTTTCAAGGCGTGGCGGCGGCGGACCTCTCTCTCTCTCAACCCCGTCTCCACACCTTCTTTCAAGGCGTGGCGGCGGCGGACCTCTCTCTCTCTCTCAACCCCGTCTCTACACCTTCTTTCAAGGCGTGGCGGCGGCGGCAACAGCTCTCTCCCCTCTCTCTCCTCCTCTCTCTCCACCCCGTCTCGACCCCGTCTCCACACCTTCTTTCAAGGCGTGGCGGCGGCGGCGGTGGCAACACCAAAAGCTCAACAACCCTCTCTCTCCACCCCGTCTCGACGCCTTCTTTAGAGGCAAAGGGGTCCCCCCCCCCCCTCTCATACTGTCACCGTCTCGGTCACCGTCTCGGCGCGCGCCTTCTTTAAAAAAAAAACTCTTATACTCCCCCCTCTCTCTCCCCAACCCCGTCTCGGCACGCCACACACCGTTTCACTCGAGACGCTCACGGCACACCCTCACAAGCTGGCCCCCCCTCCCTACCATCCCATACAACGTTTCACCGGAAACACCTTTCTTTCACTCGCAATCCTTCCAACTGCATCAAATGACGTTTTCTTTCGTCATCAACTCACTGTACAAAACCTTCATTCAAACTCCCATCAAATAACGTTTTCCCTTCTCTCGTCACACAATACTCTAACAATACTCTACAATACTCTAACAAAACCTTAAACCAAGGGAGCGGGGACATGCTTGCCAAACTCACTCTTTCTTCGCGCACACTCCTTTTATATGCCACAGCAAAGGGAGCGAAATTTTCACATCCTCTAGCCAATAGAAATCCACCTTTAACACTGCATTCTCATTGGTCCTTTTTCGCTCCTTTTCCTCACCCTTATATAAACCACTGCACTCCAAAAAAGTGCAGTGGTTCTCTCGTCGATTTTTGGTTGCTATGCAGTGGTTCTCTCGTCGGTTTTCGGTTGCTATGCCAGTGGTTCTCTCGTTTTATAACTACTGATGAAGTATTACTGACTAGTAAGAAAAAGTTGACGTTTTGTCAAATTTTCCCAACTAGTCAATTATATCGATATAATTCAAATCGTAAGTCAACCAAAATGATCGAAGTCAATCGAGATAAATCAAAATATGCGTGGTTACATGACTTAATTGGTGTTTTGATTGCAAGTAACTGCAACATCTCGCTTTCTGCGTTCCAGTCAAAACTGAGATACAATGACTTGAGAACTGATCAGATTTCAGCATTTTGCAAGTCAATAGAAATTTTACCAGACTTGAGTAAGTGGTTCAATCTGATTAATCGATTTCTAAGTCAATAGCTTTTAATGTTAAGCAGAAAGATAAGTCCCTGGATATTACAGTTATTTGTAATCAAAACGCAAATTAAATTATAAGAAAGGGTGTATTGACTTATTTCGAGTCAGTGTAAGATTTCATTAACAAGATATGAAAATGTTGACTTAAAGCTCAGTGTTTTCTTACTGGTCAAAAATACTTCATGTTGATTCCCGATAGTTCAATTGATTACTTGATTATTAATTAATCTGAGGTTGTTTAGGTAATATTGTATGTCATTACTGAAAATAGTTCGGTTAAAACCAAGTCTTCTTCGTACATCATTATTAAGTAACAAATAATATTTTGACAAAGTTTATAAATTTTGGATGAGTTTTGTTGTGTAAGCTTGGAATTTTCCACCCAAGAAAAGAAGCCTGGTAAGTCTCTAATAAAAAAAATAGTTGATATAAAACAAAGCGAAGGACAGAAAATATTTCTTATTTCTTAAGCTTCATACCAGAGAACACCACTGTCATTTTTTATTCTTTCCAATGTATTTTATTTCACGCAACAATTTGTCTGTTTCTTGGTTTTAAATAACATTCGCGTAAAAGTTTATATCAGTGCTTCCGTATTTGCAAAACGATACTAATTAGCTCTCGATTAATGATTTAAGCGAGATTTCTGCTTTCCACTGTCCTTCCTTCCTGGGCTTTTCCCCATTATGTTAATGGTTCCTGTCATTTGAATCATACATCCATTAAGATTACAAAAAGGATGAAGAAAATCCATTACACTTATGAAGCAAAAAGTGCACAGACTGGACACATGTGTCTTTAGGGAGTAAGTCGAGTCCATATAGGATTTCCTTTTTGACAGACAAAAAAACAACCAAAAACCAAAAAAAATGAACACATCTTTTTTTCCTCTGCTGATAGAAAAATGAAGAACTTTCCGTAGAATATGATGAACGGGATTATAAGAGCACATAACTAAATGGAAATTAATGCTTTAATTTACCCGCTACAATTTGTTCAATGGCTCTTTTAGTAAAAAATCCATCAATATCAACTTATTTTTCATCCCTTTCACCCTTGTCCCAAAAGTTGTTTGATGAAATTGAAGAACTCAAGAAATGTGAAGTGTGGGAAAGTTTGTCTATTAAGGAGAAGGAGAATTTAGTTGATAATTTTTTCATCCCGAAAGAGCAAGGATTTCATTCAGATGAAGAAGAAACGATAGATGCATTCAATCTACATAAAATAAAGTGTGGGGAGAAAATTGTTGTTGATTTCGAGAATGAAGATGTAAGTAGCATTTTTGTACGCTCCTGACTGAACAACGTCTTGTCCACTCTCCCCTGTCTCTTGTGTGAAAAGCTAGCATTGATTGCACTGATAACAATTTAAATCATATGCGAGTATGAGCTGAAGGTGAGATAG